>JAZHYW010028438.1:0-15513 GCA_037355805.1 Ixodes ricinus | reverse complement strand
TTTGCTCAGAAAGGGGTGTCTTAACCTTTTCATCCCCTGCGTCTTTTAACCCTTTCATGGTCGCATTTTTTTCAAAGACATGCCGCCCGTGGTTGGGTTTTTTTACTCGGTCGCGTTAGCAAGGTTATACACTGGTTGTGTATTGTCGCACCGCGCATCTAAGACTTAAAATAGATAGTACACACACTTCTACACATCTGCAGCACACTCGCTGCCGGCTGAACAAAACAGAGAAAGGGCCAGCACTTCGACGCGCCCGCTTCCGGGGACAGTCTAGAAGACAGAGCGGCTGTGTGTTAGACTCCGGACTTGGTGCCGAGCTGGTTTCCAGTTGTGCGTCGGATCGTCGAGCTGGTATCCGACTCCGGGTTGCGAAGGCCGGTTCAAAGTCTGCAGACCGAAGAGCCATCGCAGCAAAGTCTCCGCTACGCTACCTCCCGGAGCGGCCGGCCACAGCGACGGCTATGCGCAAGCCTCACTTACACAGAGCGTCCGGTTTAGCCAATTTCAAAAAGCCGCAGCCAAAAGGAACATGACCGCAATTACGACGGTTGCTTGGTTCACCACAACCCTACCAGATGGCAGCACCTCCCCGCGAGCCGCTCCCGTTCAAGAAGTATGCGCGCATTTTGAGCGAGCGGTCAGCGGACGTACTGAGCAGTCGCGGGCCCGGCCACATGCTACTGGCAGGAACAGCCTTGCGGGACGCACTCGCAGCTGACGTACTGAGGTAGGCGGTAACCATCAAGGGTTTTAATAAGGAAATCGGCGTCTGCGCAATTGTAATTTTTGAATCTTGGAAAGAGAATGTCTCATACGCAGCTAAAAGCGTTTTCCTTTTATGTAAGTTTGAGGCTTCTTCACCGTTAGTGCACAAGAATTTCTCATCATAACTTTGTCCTATCACAACCAAATTTAACGTGCATTTACTTTAGGATATTTAGAATGCAACTACCAAGGTTTGGTTAGATTGTATATTTTTTTAATTTAGAAAAACTCTTGAAATTAGATTTTTGCTTTTTATTATATTAAAATAGAAGAAGCATTGCACCCATTATTTTTGTTGTTCATTGCACTCAAGTGGATTAAAAGAAGCAAGCTAGTTTATTTTATTATTCCTTTTTAAGTGGGGACACTGGCTAGAGATTTATCTTCTGAACTACTCAAGTGATCGGAATAAAATTTGCAGGGGAGATTTAACGAAAAAAATAGTCAGAGTGCAGGCGAGCTGGTGTAAGTTGAACATGATTGTAGACCTGAGACTGGGGCAGAAAGAGAACACAACAGAAGGTAGAAAAAGAGGAGGCAACGTCTCAAACTCAGCTGCAAAGTTTATTTCGTACACACTCTTTTATACCACAATTCCAACTCCGTTTCCACAAAAAAAAAAAAAAATTTGGCAAGAGGACAATGACATTTGGGTAAACCTTCTCTTATCTCCCTTGACCTTGGCTGCAAAACACTCACACAAAGGGTCACATTCTAGCATAACCACTGCCACCCGGCGAACGTAGGTGAATCACTACTGAACACAAACAAAGGGTTTGACCTTCAAAGATGCGTTTCCTCTAACAACTCAATCACTCCAAAGAAACAATACTAGACACTGCTAACAGTCAGAACTTGGGGCCATCTCCAAAACTGAGAACGACATTGCCCTCCTACAACGAACCACAATTGGCTAAACACTGCGACTTTCTCGAACATATCCAAAAATACACATATAACCACTGCTAAAAAAAAAAATAAAAAAATTAAACAAAAAATTACAAGCGTAGAAATTGTTTACATTCGTTCCCAAACTGCAATGACGCCTGACTTATACAGTTGCCAGACGTTTTTATACAAATTGTTTCTTGTACTACACAGATTTAACATCAGACAAATGTGTATTGTGCAAACTTTCAGCTCTCTAGGGCAATATGATATACCTGAATAAGAAGATGCGTCACTCTTCAACAAGAAATTTATGATATGCAAATTAAGCTATTAGGCACCATTTTGACTGCTTGAGCATAAAGTGGGGGATGTGGGACTTTGGGCTATCCAGTTTCTTATAACTCAGATGTAAAATATTTCAGGAAAAGTTATTATCTCTAAATATAAGATGCATATCTGTCCTATGTCAACTTTTGAAAACAGTGTTTTCTCAATGTGGACTTTAACTTAAAACAAAATAAAGTGGATGGCCCGATTCTCCAGTAAATTTAAGTTAAAAACATCTTGATTGTGGTACCGGAATATCTTTACTTTCAAACAAAAAATTCCTTCGTTTGAAATTCGCAGCAAAAGGTGAAACTGAGAAAAATGCATTCAAACATTGAGCTTCTTTACGTTATTACTGCTTCACAATCTGGTGAAAATATTTTATATCAACATAACTATTTGGCATATGGTTATCAAATTTAGTGTAAGGGTGTATAATTAGTTTCTAAAACTGAAAACCTCAATTTTGAAAAAAAAAGTTTTTCATAAAAATTTGAAATTTAGGCCTATGTCCCCACTTAAGTGTGTCGTTATGCCTCATGTGTGCACAAAAGCATGGTTTTCCTCTGTGTGTACATTGCATCGAGAACCTGGAAAAGCAAGCTATATAAAATCTAACACCAGATTTTTAAAGAGAAGATCAAGCACCCATAAGCTGTAAGAATATCATTCCATTATCGTAAACAACTGAACATCTTCCCCTGGAGTATGTCTCCTCAAGACTGCTTGCGTCGAGCTGTAGCTATGGCGACCCTTACGACGAGCCAATGGAGGTGCTAAGCTGCACGACGCAAAGCAGCGGAACACAGTCGACGCAACTGTGCGAACAAGCCTTTACTCGGCGCAAAGGCCATTCATGCCACCGCACGTCACGCCCTCCTGCCTTGCTGCGCATCGCCGCACCACTTTTCATTGGTCATTTCCCCCAACTCAGTCAACTTTTTGACGATTTCCCTGACAATTCACAGATTTTTCCAGATGCTTCCAATTCCCCAAACATTCTGGGCTCACCAGAAACAAATAGATACGGTAGAAAAACTTTACACCCATTTGCCGGATCGGCGAGTTGAGCACGTTTTCTGCGGCCCAAACCTCTTCGACCCGGTTCCAAAGGGCCTCAGAGAGGGACCGAAAGAAACCCAAGGGTAGCTCACATCTCAGGGTAGTCTGCCTCGGTGAACTCGTGGGGTCGCTTGCTGGACCAACCGGACGACGCTTGGTCGGCAGTCTGCCGGACCTGGCTCGAGCCACGCATCCCGCCAAAGAGCGACCGCTGCGCCGTGCTCAGGATCTGCAACCGCAACAACCGTCCCATTTGTATACTGTGCCTTTAGAGTTGAATAATGCACGAACTATTAGGACCGAAAAGCAAAGCTGTAAAAGTTACCCATTATGCAGACTTTAGCACACAGGGGCAAACTTCGGTTTTAAAACAAAATGTTTTCCTTAAATACCCCAAAATTTCGAGAGATAGCTCCCCGAAAATCAAGAAAAAATTATGTGCAAAAAAAAAAGGAGTGGGGTAACTTTCAGTGTGCAAACGAGAAAAGTTGAAAAAAGGCTATTTTTAGATCACGCGTCTGTCAAACTTGTTATCGCTGTGAGGGGCAATGAAGCAAAGATGACTGTACTTCCCAGTCAGCAATGATCGCGTATATCCCACCATAGCTAACTAGACACATTTACGCCAAGGTCATCATTGATCCGAACACTACGATTACTGGGAGTGGGCTATCTCGTGGTGTTTCAAAGAGAATACCAAATCAAGCCAAAAATAGGGGTGGGTTACCTTACGGGGGTGGGGCATCTGTGGGGATTTTACGGTAGTTCGCACCCCGTGAATAGCATGCACCTGGGGAAATATTTTGTACGTAAAATATTCTACACAGCACACCTTGAGAAATTCCGAGTTATTAATGCAGTAAGAAGCTCATATTATACATAAATCATAATTAACATAACCTGCCATTAAAAAACTTTCAGCCTTTTTACTATGGTGAAGAAGGAAGGACAGCGAAGCTGTACAATAGTGGGAATGAAGTAATGGCCGGCCGCACATCGGCAAGCCAGAGTGGAAAGGCTTGAAAGGGGTTTGCCATCTATGAGCGACGGCAGCAACCAAACAGCCAGCAAACCGGTTGTCTGGTTTGCGCCATCGCTCATACATGGCGGTAGCTGTCCAGAGTTCTGTGTCCTTAGATCAGTCGAGGACGGACACAATCCTGGGGAAGCTAGCCCTTAAGAGCTCGGCTGTAAAAACCCGTCGCATCACGCCACAATAAATTGTCTAGAAAAACACATCCTTCCATATTTCACACCGCATAAAATTTCAACTTTTATACATGTACAGTCTGCCGACTGTGGCCCGAAAAATATGGTACTTGCTTACATTTGTATCTTGTTAAGTTAACGATTACTAAGAAATGTGACCCAGTTACGTTGCAATTACTTGCAACGTTTCGCACGAGGAATGGCGATGGCTGCTGCGATTACCGACGCGCCACTCCGTCCCCAAAAGCGTATCTGTTCAGATCCGTTCCATTTGACTCGCTACTCACAACAGGATTGGAGGCAGTCGCGTAGACCTCACGACTGAAAATATCCGTGAACAGAGCCTCCATGCGATGAGAGCGTCAAAAGGTTTGGTAAGTAACTGTAACTAAAATAAGTTGCAAGTTACACAAAAATGTAACTGTGCTGCAGTTACTACATTTTATAGCCACTTGAGAAGCACTTGGTTACAGAAATGCAACAGCCTCACTAGACACTTCCTAAAGCTGGAAAACCATACTGCTGACACAGTGCGTACCCGGTACCTTCTCGAGGAGGCTGTACGTGCTTGCAGTGTGCGAGCTGAAGAGGTTCACTGCACGTTTCAAAACACCAACTGCAGCTGAACAGGTGCCTTGGCGACAACCAAGAGGGAGGAACTTTTAGCAGGGGTCCTGCAAGTTGGTGCGCATTTGTGAATGGAAAATTGGCTTTCCACTTACAACCCGACCAGTAGTTTGGGAGACCCACAGTTGGAATCCCGGCGTCGACAGAGATTTTGTCTTTCGGCGTCACTGCAGCTCTAATTCAATGAAAGCGGTCCCACTCTACCTACTATACTCCATTTCCAAGTCCAACCACAACCAACGCTACAATTCAACGAAGCCAATTAACAGTCGTCGCCGTACATGTACGGCGGTGATTACACGTCTGAAGGTGCCCGCCTAAACGCGAAACTGCACACAACTGGAGGTTTTGCTATTTGTTATGTCTTTGGTGAACTGTGAACATTATATTTGTAAGGCGTTTCGCTTTGGTGAGCTATTTATAGTTTTCAAATCAGACGCTACGCGCACTCGAAGCATACTTTGCAATCCGGCCACTCAGGCGGTACTTCTCGGAATTAAATACAAAGGACGAGAGCTCGTCATCCGACGGAAACGCTACGTAAAGTACCTCCGGTCGGGAATCCGAAGCCACTGTAACGTCGCGCAGGCGGTCATGCCAAAATGAAACCAATGGAGGAAAGGTGAATATCTTTCGCCTTCGTTATTTTTGTTACACGCTCCTACCCCTTACCCCTAACCCGCTTGCAAGCACCGTACCTGCTCCTACCAGGTAATTAGGAAAAGAACCTGCGCATTGACCATTTCTTTTTAGGGGCGAAGCTCCTAGGGTCTCAGCCTTGTCCGTCCGGCGTCCGTGCTCACATCGGTTGCCATCCCATCCGTCTTCTTAAAAAAAGAAAAAATGTTTGCGCAGTCGACAGGATTCGAACCTGTGCGGGGAGACCCCAATGGATTTCTAGTCCATCGCCTTAACCACTCGGCCACAACTGCGGGACGAGTAGGGGCTCTGAGATGTGGTAGTAACTCAAGGGCTGGGGTTTCCGTCATGGATGAAACATTGCATGTAGCCGCTCAACGTCTATACAGGAGAGGGCGCTGCGGTCAAATGCGTATATAACCACGTTCCATACCACACATTCTCTTTCTGACATGGACCTTAAGCGGTGAGACGGCTTCTAGCGGATCCAAGCTGATCCGCCAGAACAAGGGTCTCAGACACGCGGCCCGTGACTCACTGGGGACGCGGCCCGCAGGTAACCAGCTGCGAGCCTTCGTTCCTATGTCTAAAAGCGCAAGAAATTCCATGTGCCATAATAATCTAATGTCACTGATTGAGTAATGCTATATATGTAGCTCTGCTCTTAAATTGTTATAACATTGTTTCATTATAATTTTTGCTCCCAGCTTTTTGCCACTTCAGCTGCAAGAACTCTTGCTCAGCAGCAGCGATTGCCGAAGATAAAGCTATGAGCTTAGATTTCTCGCCTTCAGACGCACTACCATAAAAAATACAAGTATCTTTATCAAACTGCTTCTATAAATATCCCCAGGAAAGCAATAACTGTCGTATAAAGAAATCTTGAGTTTGAATAATTCCCGATGAATTTAGCAACGGGAATTACAGTGTGCGCTTTGTTCTATAAAAAAATTGCAGCATGGCGGCGACGCAGAGTCATTCTAATTCTTGTTATCACATCAGGTAAGAGCCCTCAAAGACGAATCAAACCTAAAGATGTGACATGCAGGACCGTAAAGTTCTTTCTTCATTACCACCCCCCCCTCTCCCTCTCCCTCCCTCCCTCCTCCTCCTCCTCCTTCCCCCCCCCCCCTTACATTGGCCCTCGACCTTTCGGGGGTTGGATATCTGGCCCCCGCACTCAAATGACTTTGAGACCCCTGCGCTAGAAGAACCACTGGCTCTGCATTTCACCGACCATAAAGCAGTAATAATGAAGTCGAAACGCAACCCGGAACTCAACACTACCTATGAGCAATAAAAAAAAATCGGCACCATCAGCACTACCTATGAACAACAAAATCAGTATCCTCAGCACCACCAGAGCTTCGCTCCAATCAACATCATTCACCACGTGGAGATGCGGTCATTTTTGGAAAGAAAACCTGCTGCCCCCTCCCCACTGGGAAACGTCTCTTGGGGGAAAAAAACTCGAATGTCAAAGAATAGAGCGGCGGCAAGAGTGCATTGTCACGGCGCTCGTCGCCTTTTTGCGAGTTCAATGTGAGCGATGGCAAACGCTCAAAGGCAACGAGTGCTGCGACGATGCACTTTTGGCTCGGTCAGATCGTAGTGTCGCCTGCGGTCGAACTTGAAGTGGCAGCAAACGTCTCCAACGTTGGATGAATTTGCAACTTGTATTTTTTGCATCGTTTACTTTTGGCACGAGCCAGAGAAGAAACGCTACCTTCCTCCAAAACACTGCGGTTTCACTGCGTAATCACAGGAAGAGACACTTTTCCCTCACCGCGTGTGGCGGTGCTCGAAACAGCGACACAACGTCATTCGGAGTATGCAAGTTTCCGTGGCGCCATATGTCGTTCGTCAACGGAGCTGTTTCCTGTACATCAATTGCCTCCCCGTCTTTCTCGTGGCAAACCGTCTGTCTGGACCGCTCGCCGCGATCTTCGACAATGCCAAGCGAGTGCGGTGCTCTATTGTGGCCGAATCGTACCTTGAAAAGTTGATCATTGTCGAGGGAGGGCTGGAGTATAAGGGTATTCACCTGGCCCAGTTGGTGATTCATTGTGAAGATTAGGACTGGTGATACACTGTTAAGATTAAAACCACAAAACGCACCGTGTGCTCTGCGTGTCTTCTTTTACTGGTCCTCGTCTTTTTAGCGCTTTTAATCTTCATGAGGGCCGGAGGCTTCAAAGATCGGACCGAATGTGTACCCCGTTCGGTCCAGGTGACGTCAGTGCGCACTTCACTCGAAAGACGGTGTGACAATGACAATTCAATTTGTAACACTTTGTTTTTTAAAAGAAAAGCTAGCATTTGTTAGAAAAATTTTTCTATTTTTTATTTTATAGGCATCATAGACCAAGTCCCGCAATATTTGTCCAAACTCGAAAAATAATTGCACCGCCCCTTCGAAGTCAAGCGGAGTATAGTGTCACACGTAGAGGTAGCGCAATAAAGGCAAACCAACAATGAAGAGCGCAAGGTTCCACACTCCATCAAAGCCGACCTACCACGGGCGAGTTTCCCAGAGGTAGCGAGGTCTTGGGCAGGATGGCGTGTTCGGTCTTGAGTGGAGACATCTTGGGCGACGTTATGATGGGCACGGTAACCATGTGGGTGCTCATGGCTGCAGAAAAAGTGCAAGACACGCCCTTAGGAGCGACACGACGACAGACTGCCCTGGCAGGCAAGAGGCATTCACGACAACCACCGAAACATTAAAACCCACCTGCGCTAAAAAAAACAAAGGACTCCCACCTTACAAACTTTTGCCGTAGACAACTCACTGCCGAACAAAATATTCCCGTATTAGACATGAAGCACGAATGTTCGTGGCCTCTCATTCCAATGACAAAAGAACACTAGGACGAAATCAGGAGTGACTGTGCACACTGCTAGACACGTCCTCAACCTTTCAAACAATTTTCGGAAACCATTGACGCAACACACATTCCAAGATGAACCACCATGAAATCATAAAGGTAGCTATTGCTACTCCTGCATGAGGCTTAGCTCCCTCGGTACCTAAATGCAAATAAAAGTCCACCAGATAATGCTAGAGACCTTCAATCTCAACCTGGGCACCCCCACCCCTCAAGTTCAAGGCTCACCAAGCAGCTATGAATTGGACCAGGAACCACGCCACATCCTCTTAACGACGCAGTGCAGTGCCTCAAACGCCGACTTATTCGCAAGAGAAAAAAAAAAAAAAGTACTGCTGCTGCAACCACACACACACAAACACACAACTACGGGGGCATCCAAATGCTCAAGACACCCACTGAAACCCACCCCAAAGAACCGACCCTTACGTTACTGGGCATCCAGAAGACACCGAAGAATCGCTACACACAAACAGAGAAAGCGAAGTAAAGGAATGATCGCGAGGGGCACAGAAACACACCGAAATACGCGAAAACGGAGCGGTCAAGCCACGATCACAACAGCCGGCGGCAAAACGCTACCACGCCACGGACTCCGCAATCGAGCGGGCCGATTTCGCGAACCGACGGGATGGTCAACGAAACACGTCTGACACTACTAGAGACTCCGGGGTCGGCCATCGACAGCAAACACCTACTATCCCTCTACATTCTCGTTTCCTTAAAAGTACGACGCACTTCATTACCGACGCCGCGAGAGTCATGACCGAAAAAAAAAGGCGGCAGCAGTGTTGGCTGAGCAGTAGGCCCTGCAGTGGCGTTCAAAATGAACCGCAAAAGTAGGTCGCCGGCGGATCCACCTCATCGCCCTTTAATCGAACGGCGTTTCCAAATGCTTTCGATACCTCGGGTAGTTGATCTGTTGGCCACAGGACCATCTCGAGCACGTAGTACCAAACGACCATACGCAAAGCGACACACGCATCCACGTTTTTTTTTTTTTTTGTCCGCTCCGCAACACCCGTTTGCCGCCAGCCAGCGCGCCAACAATATAGGCGGCGCTATATTCATAAAACGATCGCTTTTATTTAAATTTTAAACAAAGGACGCGGAGGAACAAGTACTCGTTTCTTCGAAACTATTTTGTCGCACGACAAGAGTGGGATTTTGACAAGCTAACTAACTCGACGCGTAATTACGCGAGTCTGAAGAACAGGGCGCCAACGCAAGAGTGGTGCTTACCAGAGATCAGTGGTGCCCACGGATAATTTATTACGCAAAAAACGTTATTCGCCGGTTAGATCGAGTAACGAAGGGCCCACAGTCAGTTTGGGAACACTTTCAGAGAGATAATCAAGACTGCTACCGATTCCCGCAGTTTTCAAAACGAAACGGAAATATTATATCCACTACCCCAACGATTTCCCAAGCCGAAACAATTTGGAGACATTGTGAGGGCCAGATCAGTGGTAAAAGTACTCCACTCTTTACAAAGAAAAAAAAAAGATCAAGGTAACCTTTTTATACGTCCGGAATACCGACAACTCAAAACAAACAATGGTTAGTGCAATACGAAAAAGAAAAGAACACGAAAAAAAGGCCGCTGTCAGCGAGGGGGATAACGAAGACCCAAGTGCGCCTAAAAACACCTGGAAATATCGACCAACTTCTTTCGAGAAATCACAGGTAGATGATACGCACCTCAGACCGCACCGGCCGGCACTGGAAGGCTTCAGAAGCCACCTCAACCGTCGCACATATTTCCGCGTACTCCCTCCGCTCCGGAGGGATACAGTGTACCCGTGGGGTAAATACGAAATAAACACTCACTGACATGCAAAGTTACGATCAAAATGGGACGGAAAAAAAAAAAAGAAATATCTCCCATCCGCCGGACCGGGCACACGGACACGCGAAAAAACCACCACACAACTGCGCGGGTCGGCGGTCGGCTGTAGAGTCGGCTGGCCCCCCTCTTCCTGAAGAATTTTGGCGCCAAAAATGTGAGCTGTTAAAAAAAGAAACGCTCTCTCAACCAACGAACCCCATGCATCGCTGAGGACACACCTAAAAATAAAAATAACAAATAAATAAAGAAAAAAAACGTAAGCATGCACAAACGCGCGCGCACGATCATTTGTGCTGCAACCGTAGCGCTACAAAAAAAAAAAAAAAGGAGAAAAGGAAAGAAAGGAAGAATAAGCAGTGCAAGAAACCGGAGAAGGCCGATCTGCAGCTCTGTCTTGGCGCACTTTTCGACGAATACCATCAATACTGTATAGGGACATTTTATCCCTAACGCGCAACCTTGTTTACAAAAAGAGGTGAGTGCAGCTACGTGCAGCTGCCGCCGTCGGTAACCGCAAGGAACGGAATATTAAAAATAAATTTGGAATTAAATTAATACAAGGTGATCGGAATTTTAAAGCTAAACCTAGTTTAAAATGTAGAAAAAAAATAATGAACGGACTGTTCAATATTAGGGGGAACTGCGGGAAAATTCCTGAAGCCGCACACTCCCCGATTGAGTTGACTACTTCAGATTTATAGCACGAAAAACTAATTTCCCACGAAAGTTCTGCTAGTAATAAGTTTACCTAGTAACAAGGAAAATTTTCCACTTCTTATGTCAGTGTAGACACTCTATTGCAAGCACTCGTATCCTGTGCAAACAAATAAGTAACAAACGCAATGTCACATGCAATCAACTTCGCTCCAGTCAACCAACTGTTCTCAAAGTCCCATAAGCTCCTTCCACAAATGCCCACTTCAATAGTTAAAAAAAAAACACATTTAATTAATTTAAGAACACAGCTTTCTTTTTAACTAGATATATATTCTTTTCAGCAGACGTTGTAGCGGACGTAAAAAAGCAGACGACGCGCAGTCTGTCCCCAAGAAGCCTGCCCCTAGAGAAATATCCCTACATTTCTCCCCAGAACTTCCTCCTCTCTCTTACCTACAAAACAAAAAAGAAGAAAGATACGAGCCGGAACATCTGGTGAGAAGGCGTGGCAGAGAGGGGGAAAGTCGGATGAAGGAACGAAAACGCACAACGGCGCCCAAACAGGCTTGCCATCCGGCCAACCGGAGAAAGCGATCAGACGGGGACCCAATCACCGCCTCCCTTTTCACCACGCTACCAAACGCAAAAGCCAACGGCGCCAAATTCGAATGTGGCTTCTCGCGCGTGCGCGGGAAAATCGCCGCTTCGTTCCGGACTTGGAATTTGGCGGGACGAAGCAGTAAGCACCGACGTACCGTGAGCTTCGAGGGTGCAAGCGAAGCCGAAGCACGGCGGAAGGCAACCAGCGCTTACGTCCTCGGAGAATGGGCGGCCAAAGAGACCGTTCTCAACCGACTGAGGCATAACTCGCTGGGTGGTTATCATTCGAGCCCGTTCTCGGTTCCCCCTTCTCACTTGGCCCTTCTCAAAACAACCATTCTCAAAAAAATCTTCTCTGACCTGTCGCATTTGGCCCTTCCGTTTCGTCCTTCGCATTTCAACCCTCCTCATTTGAGTCCGTTCTTGTTTCGCCCTTCTTACTTGGCCCTTCTCAAAACAACCATTCTCAAAAAGATCTTCTCGCTGTGACCTGTCGCATTTGGCCCTTTCCCGTTTCGTCTTTCGCATTCCAACCCTCCTTATTTGGGCCCGTTCTCGCTTCGCCCTTCTTACCTGGCCCTTTTCAAAACAGCCACTCTCAAAAATATCTCGCTTTGACCCGTTGCACTTGACTCTTTTCATACCAAAACCGTTCTTTTAGGGTAATATTAATAAATACATTGATATATTTTGTGTGTGTGTGTGTGTGCCACGCTACAGGCATACTTTCTCTGCTAAGGATTTTAGCAGTGCGTCGAGGTCGTCGTGAAAAGCTACTAGCTGACAATAAAACAGACCAACTATTTATCGCAGCCAGATCATATACCGAAATGTCACGTTGTTCGAGGTCTCTCGACTTGGGACAATGCCACCACTTCTAAAATGCAGTGGTTCTCGAAATGGGGGTCTGCGAAGGCATCCATCTGCTATTTTGTATGCCATTTCTGTTCAAACAAAGTTTCCAAATTAAATGTTCATCGCTTTTCTTTTTTTTCGTTTGTTTAGAGGAAGGGAAGCAGGCGGCAGTTGTACGACTCTCAGTGCCTATACCTCTATACATAACATATATCTGATGGTATGTTGGGGGCCCAAGCAAGGTAAGGCTCATCAACAAAGCCGCGAAGACATAACAACGTTAGAAGCATGCCAAACGAGTGCCATTCGGTCGTAGCGCGAACGGGCGAAATGAGAATGGGTCCAGTTGCAAAAAATACAATTTGGATCTTATGAGAAGATTCAAAGGAGAAGGACCAAATGAGAATGGGACGTAATGTGCAAGGTTCAAATGCGAATGGGACGTTTTGGGATACACCTTAACTCGCTACCTGCTTGCTCAACCAAATTCTCAACTACATCTTTTTTTTTCTTTTTTGCAGCGGGCTCGACACATTTGCTTTTGACTCTGACGGAGTGCTGCACTTGACTATAACCGACTGCGCTAGGACTCCTCGAAGTTCCAACATGCACATTGCGTGCAGTTAGAACGAGCTTCTGGTAATGAGCAAGCAGCATCAGACACTACCGGTCCTGAACCAGACAAAGATTTCCAGTATTTACGAGATGAAATCTACGCACTATGTAGGAAAAATGGTCGCTTATAATGCAATCAGAATTATTTGAAGCCCACGGTGAAAAAACAATGCCTTAAGAATAAGGTGGTCACAAGAGCTCAGTAGCGCAGCCGATCCCAGCCAAACACAGGTGCGTGAGTCAGTCTTTAGAAGTTTGGGAAACCAGATTGTTTTCTTAAATTCGCTACCAAAGCCGGCGAACCGCCAGGCATGCCATCAGGGGTCATATAGCCAAAGCCGGCGATTCGCCGGACTACATGAATCCCTGTTTTAAAGGGCCAATCATAGATGGCACGCTATGTAGACTTGGGGTAGTGTAGTTATGTACATTGCAAGCAGATGGCGAGGGTCGTTCTTTTTTCTGTGTTTGTTTGAGCTTGTTCTTTTGTGTCTCTCTTTCCCGCTTGATCGCTGCCTGCTCAAAAAGATGGCAGCGTCCAGTGTACGCCGTGGCCTTTCTGACGATGAAATCATAAATATCGTCTTCGACAGCAATAATGACGGGACGTCTGGTGAGGATAGTGAGTTTTCGGAGGCTTCTGTCGATGACGGGAGCAATTCCGACAGCAGTTCTGAGTTCGAATCACGACAAGAGCGCACTGGTTGTGGGACCCCTCAGTGACCGAGGCTGGAGTGCATCAAGATATTCCATACGAGGAAGAATCTGTGAGGGCCTAGTGATTTATAGACTTGAACGAACCACTTAAGCATGTAAATGAACATGCTTTCTTGTTTTCTGCACTGAGTTTTACTGTAAAAGCTTATTATACAAGGAAAACGGTCACGCCTAGTGTGGCCATTTTAGGGGAAAAACATGCAATATGGATGGCCCGGCAGCACGCAACGCGTGTGGAAGTGAATGGGTTAATGCAAAAGTACAAAAATACTCCGCAAGCGAGACAAACGTGACGGATATAAATCCGACCCCACTTCACCTCGCTGTTTTAATGTGGACTTTTCCTGCGGTAAGACGAGACAAAGTATACAACCGAATTGCGACTACAACAGACGGCTTCCTCTGCATAACAGATGGAGCTCGACCAAAAGGATCGAGGAAGCTGGCAGCGATGTACAGGGTGTTTGTCACATTCCCTGCACGGCAAAGGTTGGTTTGCGCACTTCTACCTTTGGTTGCAACTTGTGTTTGGTTGTTATGTCCAACTCTTACACAAGTTGCACATACTTCCCATATTTTTGAGCATTATTCTTCCACCATAGGCTTGCAAATCTTTTGACAACGTTACAAATAACCGTTCCTCATAGATAGTACACACACTCGTGACTCGACCTCATCTCTTGTCGTAAGGGACAAGGCTCCACAGCCCAGGAAGGAAAGTCTAGTAAATAATGTTACAACGAAGAAAAAAGTCTAAACTGCAGGTATGTCATAAAGGGCCGAGACAGATCCCCTCGGTTTTCGGGTGTCCACTTGCCTCTTTGGAGCAACAAAAAAGTTTGTTCTATAAAAATAGACTCGAACTTCAACGAGCGAATGTGAAAAGATTTTGGACGTGCTCGGGGACAACCTTCTGTGGCCATTCAGACAAAGGGAGCGCCTTGAGCTCCGGCCAAATTTACGAATGTGCAATTGTCTTCTCTCTGAAATTGCAGCAGAAAGCTGTCCCCAAGTATAGTGGTCAGGTTTGAGGCACCGATTTGAGGGTGTGTTTTACAGCAACAAAGGAAATGCTAGCGAGACCCCAAAAATAAAATTGAGAAACATGAAAAAAAAAAAAGAACCAGCACAAGGTGGCACACTTAGACACCCAATATTTCAAATTGAAAGATGGTGCTCACTCTTTACAGGATATCCAACAATCCTCTTCACGTCGCCAAGAGTCCTGCTGCCTTCCTCCACCTAGAGCACAAGCAAAAGGCTCAACAGAGGAACAGGGTGGTATTTTCATGTTTCTAACAAGCAAACGTATGACCCAAAATCAATCCCCAGCAAACTTACGACTTATCAGTGTAAAGGGATTGTGAAACTATATTTACAGTCTGACTGAATGATACTTGGAACATATCTTCACTATGGAGTGATTACTGAAAAGTAACACTTCTTTCTCCCAACTCTGCTTAATAAAGGAAAGTCACACAGCTGTTATGAAACCAGCACTGCAACGCAGGAAGAAAGTTTCTATTTAGATTCTTGGTATCAGCAGAGTCACAGCTAGTAATTTTGAGAAAAGTTTACAATGGGCTTCAGGTTGGGAAACAGACCTTTACAGCTTTCAGACTGCTCCAAAGAAACGAAAGCTTTTACTAAAACCTGCCATGCTTCAATAAACTCCCAACACAATTACCAAGCTTAAAAAGAACAATAGCTTTTTGGTTTGATAAGCCTTTTCCCAGCACCTCCAAGCATGCTATCACATCAGCGAAGGCATGTTTGCACATACTGAAACTTCACAGAAAGGGATAGCAG
>JAZHYW010028434.1:0-80359 GCA_037355805.1 Ixodes ricinus | reverse complement strand
TGACCAATGTCCATACTTGATGAAAGGAGGCCTTCTACTCGATGGCCAGCTGTGTCCCAGGTCTTCGTCACCGTCACGGAGTAGCTCTTCGCTGAACGTAAGCTCCGAAAACTCGTCATACGGCGATTCCTTTTCTGCCATGCCTAATCTCGGCTACTTGAAGATCCGTCCGAAATCGAATCTGATTGATGGAACTGCTGAAGTCACTCTGACTATTGCGCTGGCGGCGGTCGGGTTTTATATGGGTCAAGGTCCCCCCTAGAACACAGGACCGGTGCGCCCCAGTTTGGATGGGGAAAGTCTTCAGCTGCATTCTGCTTACACATTTAAACCAATCACGGTGGCTGTAGTATTCTTTATGTTCAAACGCTAAATAAACTTTCTACAAAGGTGATTCAACAGTTCAAGGTACCTTACTATCTCGACAACTGTACCTTCAAAAGAAACAAAGAAAAAAAAAAACGAATCAAGATAACATAGTTGAGTGCACCCCTTCTTGCTGGAAAACTCTGACCTTGACAAGTGAAGCTCTCACCTCAAAAGCGACCAACGTGGACATCGTTAGGGAAAGAAAGGAGGTAAAAATGAATGGGTAAAGGAAGCGACAATGAGCTTGGCTAGGGT
Source organism: Ixodes ricinus (assembly GCA_037355805.1). Classification (NCBI taxonomy): domain Eukaryota; kingdom Metazoa; phylum Arthropoda; class Arachnida; order Ixodida; family Ixodidae; genus Ixodes; species Ixodes ricinus. The sequence goes on along the minus strand of JAZHYW010028434.1, from coordinate 79,735 downwards.
TCTGCGTTTTAGGGTTTTAGGGTTCCGGCGTTTTCGGTGTTATTCTTTTTTTCGAATTGGGGGGTATTTTGTTTACCAGTATTTTTCTACAGGTTGGGTGTTTCAAGTGTAAATTGGTCAAACTTAAAGCAATTCACACAAAAGCACCTTCTGTAGAAAAAATAAACTTCGAAAAAAAAATAACCCAAAATTCGAGGAAAAAAAATAATCTGCAAAAACGCGAAACCCTAGCTACAACGTAGCAGTGTTTTGCTACTGAATGAAATTGTGTTCGAGTTACCTAGAGTTGCAACGTTCCAATAGGTTTCTACCGCGGCAGAACGGTCAATACTAACACGTGAAACAAATTAGGTGGGAACACTGAGGACACACAAAAAAAAACCAGAAATTGCGCACACAAAAAAATAATGCAAACTTTTTTTTTTACTTTTGCAATATTTATTGATTTATTCTTACACCAGACATTGAGGGTCATAGAACACGCTTGTCAGCTGCAGATAATATTGGTGTGCTTGATTCTCGAATTTTATAACATGCCGTCTTTAAAGGGCGACGAAGCTATATTACTTTGCAATGCGAGGAGGACGATGAAAAGCAAAAAAGGACGGGGAAACGTTGACGCCCAAGGCAAGTCGAAGAACAACTTCAAACAGTAGTTTCAAATTTGAGTAACACGCTGCCTAAAATTGGATGTACGTCTGTTCGTTGCCTCGTGCGTTGACCGTCTTAAATATCACCGTGCGACTCCAGACGCGATAAGTTCCCATCCAAGTTTGACCGCGGCGCTCAAGCTCAGAGCACAGCAAGGGACAGAACGAGCGGGTTGGAAGTTTGTGTTTGTCCGTCCCTTCTCGTTTTTCTTCCGCAAGTTTAATCAGCACAGCTCTGACGAATTTTCGGTCTTGTAGAAGGTCGAAAATTCGTCAAGCTGTGACACAGAGAAAGCAAACACAAGGAAATAAAACGTTGAAGAAGGGAGAGAAATATGCATAAAAAGAAGGCTATCGTTTGGAGCATTTTGAAACATTGTTTTTTTCCATCATGAGTGGTGAAGGGGGGGGTACCGAGGTAAAGCCCTTTAATGCAGCCTGATGAGCCCTCGGTACACTCACAGGGCAAACCAGGAGAACCTGACACTTTTTTATTGCCCCATTCACGGTTTGCCGAATGTTTCAGACGACAACGTAAGCAGCGTTTGCTTGAGGCCCGTAACAGACCCACCGTTTCGCCCCAGCGGCATAAGCTGGGCGGATTCGCCAGCGGATCCGCAAGTGTAAACGTCATGAGGCGCTACACCTCCTTTTCGGAATTTTTGGTCCTGACGTAAGTCCCGACGCTCAGTGATGCGAGCATGCGTCACGTGAGCGTGACGCATGCTTTCGTTTCCTGTCTGCAGTCAGATTTGTTTCCGGTGCTCCACTTTGCAGAAGCTTCCGATTTCGATTTTCTTTTTTTTTGGGGGAGGGGGGGGGGGGAGGGAGGGTCGCTATAACTCTCATTGACACGGAAACGCATGGGTGGCGAGTCGGTAGTTTTAACTGAAATCGCAGACAAAGGAAAATATTTTAAGAAGTCGCGGGAGGTTACGGCCGTTGGAGCAGGTTTCTTGCATGTACGCAAGCGGGTCCGTTGCAGAACTATATTTTATTCCTTAAAAATAGTCCCAATATGAACAACACAGGCTTTATCTAATCAATCTGGAAACACTGAGGAGCTTTGCTCTTAACAACTCTTTTTGTGTTACTGATGCAGTGTCATGTAGTTGCAGTCCTAAAGCGCTGGAAGCCTTAAGAAATTCAAATTATTTAATTCGCGACTCTTGAAAATCGGCGTTTTTGAATCCGGTCGGAACTCGTATACTTTCCTTTCCTTCGGCCATGGTGCTTAGAAGGAGCTAGTTGTAGTTTCAGGTGTCTACGACAGGCGATACCACGAGCCAAATTCGCTCACGTGCATACATCAAGTCTTATGGATTGCAAGGAGGAAACGTACGCAGGCGAGCTGCTAAGGAAACATCACTGAAAGAAAACCCGAGACTGGAACAAAGAAAAAAAAGTCAGTGTCGCGCTGTCCGTTTTCTTTTTTACTTGTCCCAGTCTCAGGTTTTCTTTCAATGAAGTGTTATGGCTCACATTACACTGTGTTCGATTGTGTCATCCCACAGATTGTAAACGCCTAGGACTTTACTGACGCCTGAATATATTTTGACCTGTCCCTCTTAATTACTCGTCTGTTTCTTCATCTGAAACTCGCGCTACCGTGGAGTTACTGAAAAGCGTATTTATATTAAAGTTCCAATTGTCCTATGCCTTTTTTTTTTTCCTGGAGCGACGTGATGCTTTTTTCTTTTCCCCATACTTTCTTTTTTCATGGCAGCTAAACTCTAAAGATTCATTTGTTTCTTGACAAATATATTCATTAAAAAACCTTGGGAACAAAATAGACATCTGACCATTTTGTTCCAAACGCTTTTGTTTCTTTTTTTCTTTTTTCTTTTTCCGGAGCGCGTGAATGCGCGTATTTCGGCACGAGCTCTTGGCATTGACAGTGCTACAATGGCATTTTATTATCCGTTGATGATTGAAATCGTGTCTTTATTGATAAGAAAGGTTCGCCTGCCTATGGTCCGGTGAACCTGAGGCAGGGGAGGGGGTTGTGAGGGTTGTAGGTAGAGGGGATTATGATGATGATTAGGTTAGATGAATTGATCGACCCGGATATTATCGGCTATTTTCATTTTATTTAAAGAGCGCTTGCAGTGGCCATCGTGTACTACAAAAAAAAAAGAAGAAGTTTAGAGCGGGTTGTTAATGGCGTGATGTGTCTCAGTGGTGACGCCTCCGCTTTGCAAGCAGTGGATCCGAGTTCGATTCCACCGGGCGGCAGGTGATCCTTTTCGAGGATTCGGCAACGTCGACGACGGTCGCCCTTCAAAGCCAACCACAACATCAACAACGACAACTATACTACAACGTCGACAACGGACGTCCTTTCCAGCGGTGAAGAGCCTGTAACAGCAAATCGCAGTAAAAAGAACGCCATGTTTGACGTTCTACACCACCGATGAATTCTCGCGAGTGGAAGTGGTCAAACATGGCGCTCCTCATCGTCGTGTCAGTCACAATCCCCGCGGAGATGATGGACGCGGTAAGTGAGAAGAGAGGAAACAGTGAATAAGAATTCTTCCATGCAAACCCACTGGTGCTTGCTCCAAGGTTTTCTGGAATCGCAAGGAAAAAAGAAAAGCAAGGACCATCTCATAGGTCTTCAAACTGAGTTGCTGTATTGATTTCCGATGCTCGCTGTCGAAAATCCATAAGGTCTACTCCATCCCCTCTCGTCGAGTCAGGTTAGGAGCGAGGTGTTTTCTTTTGCATTTTGTTCGCAGCCCCGAGTTGCCGTCGGCAACATCCGAAAGCACTCTTACTTGCCCAGAATCGAAGCGAGCCCGACCGAGGAAGGTCTCGGAAAGAATGGAACCATAGAAAATGCGGCATTTGGTTTGTCAACATCCCTTTACGCACTCTGACCTTTGTTTATTTCGATTCGTTTCTTCTTTGGTATGCGATGTCAAACGTGGACTGAGGCGGTTTGCATTTCTTTTATAGTGATCATGATGGTTGAAGAGTCATAAAATAAATCTTATAATTTTTATTCTTGAATAAGAATTATAGTTTGGGATGTCGCGATTCTGCTGAGGTTAGAGTTCGGTCAAGTGCGACTTTCTTCAATTTGTATCCCGAAGTTCGTCAAAAGTGCGACAGAGTTTCGACCTGTTATGTGCGATACGCGGATATTGTAAACGACCTGATGCCTCCTGACGTCTGCATGCATGCATGCTTGCATGCGTGCGTGTGTTTTGACAATTTAGCAAATTTACAATTGGCAAAATACGGCAAGAAGATTACAACAAAACACTTTTAATCTTGCTGGCGTGTTTTTATTTAGATGTTTCATGTAACTTAGCGCACCGCGTGTATCAAATAATGCAGGTAATGTACTTCTTCAAGAAAATACTTTTTCTTTTTTATGTTTTCTAGGAAATTTAAGAAAAAAGTAACTGCCTTTTTCCATTTTTTTCAAGCTTTTTTTTATTTTCGAGTGGGAGAAAGGGTAAGTCATTCACTGAGCCCTTCTGGAGGGACCGTACTAAAACACCCATACGCTCAAAACAAACACGGCCCGCCATTCTTGGCGTTTATTTACAAGCTGCGGGTAAAAGTACCTTTAATGAATACTCCAGGCGTGAGCCGCTCTATCAACACCCGACGCGCCAACAGCACTTATATCCAGAGCCTTTTTTTTTTCTTTTCGAGTGCGTCAATCTCTTTAAATTGTTTGCGTACACTTTAGAACTCCAGCACCCTATTTACTCTTCGTAGTCCCTCGCTTTTTTTACAATGTGTTTCTCTCATCTTTTCCTTTTGCTTGTGTTATTTTGCCCCTGTCTACAGAAGTGATAGAGGACCCGAAATCGATCGTCTGCTTGTCGTTATTCTTGTCGCTCTCCTCGTCTTCTGTTTTCTTAGTTTTTTGTGTGTTTTTTTTTGCTTATTTTTTGTCAATTGCTTTTCAGAATTGCTGATTGCTTTTCCTTTTTTTTTATCCCAAGCGTTGTACTGGTACGTGTTATTTTAGTAAAATTTATTTCATTTAGTTATTGATTTTTTTTACTTACCGCGAGTTTGCCCGAATTAAATCCTCGGCCGTTTTTCACCCAAATTATAGATGTATAATAATGAAAAAAATCAAAACTTCTGACTTTTTTTGTTTTTTGAGGGGGGGGGAGTGCGTGAAATTAGAGCACACAGAAACGGCCAAAATGCGTTCGCTGATCATCTAAATTTTTGTTTTTCTAATATTTATCCTTTAAAACGGCCATGAAGGAAATGAGGGGTCTTTATCGGTTTCTCTACTCTAGCGCAATCGGCAAATGTACGTTCCTGCCGCTCGCCGTGTGGCGCGTTTGCGAAACAAAAATAAAAAAATAAGCGTAAGTTAATGTTGTTCTCACTATCTGCACTTCGAATGCGATGCCAGACAATATATCGCCGTAAGCGAACCCAAATATAAAAATTGTCGGAGTAAAACAAATAACTTTACGTAACAAACATGTAATGCGAGGAGTAAGGCACATGGAGCAAGAACCATACAAACGTTCGCAATAAAATCACAGAGAAAGGCGATCTTACACAAACACAAGCAAAACGAAAGCCGTTATATTTCGTCCTAAAATAAACAAGTCTCGTACAATACTAGCCTTATCTTAAATGCGTCACCTATTGACATTGTGTGTTCTTTTAAAACACTCGGCGTTATTTTTTCTGAAAACATGTTGTGGGACTCCCACGTTAATCACGTCATCAGTAAGTTATCTTGCATCGTCGGGTTGGTTAGTCGTAATCGCTGTGTCTTGCCAATTTCTGTACGACTGCTGATATACAACTCCCTTTTCTACTCATACTTAAGTTATTGTCACCTCGTATGGGGCACGAACACGTCAACAAATTTAGGTAAGATATTTTTACTTCAAAAGAAAATAATCAGAATTATATGTAACGCTCCGTATGACTCTCATACTGCCGACTTGTTTACACGCTTTGCACTTATTACTGCACATAATTTATATAATTACAGGTTGAGCGTTAGTTTCAAAAACGAAGCAAAAAGGAATTCTCGCTTTTTAGCTGAACTTTCAGCACTGTCCAAAAATATTCAGGCGTATCCCACTCGTCCCACTGAGTATTGGAAGATGATCCCTCACAGAACAAATTATGGTAAACAAATGCTCAAACACACCCTACCGTTTGTACTCAACAGCCTCGCAAGTACTGATTTGGACCTTAGCTAAATGAATGTGAAATTTGTACTGTCCATGCTAAAAAGGTAATCATGAATGACTGTCGAGCCACTGTATTTCGGTCTTTATTTCCTTCCCTGTTTTTGTAACTTATTTGTTGTTCTTGCTGCCGTCTGTTTTGCCTCTGTAGGGGGCCGGAGACTCGTCAAGCTGCTCCTTTGCAGCTTTTTTCTCCGGCCTCCCCTTCATCATTGATGAGAAATAAACTATTATTATTATTATTATAATCCTGGGTCACGCTGCTCAAACATCATACAAAAAACAGTCTGCAAACACGAGTCACCGCAGTATCCGTGGTTCGAATGCCGCGTGCCAAGTTTCTCCTTGAACTCGTTGCTATGCGGCATTCAAAGCACATATCTCGTGTTTGTCTGCAACATTAGTTTGTGCGTGTTCGCGTGTTGGATAAAGCCCGGTTCACACTGCTTATACATCATACAGAAGACAGCCCACAAACACGAGTCACCGCGATATCCGCGGTTCGAATGCCGCGTGCCAAGTTTCTTCCTATACTCATTGCCATGCGGCATTCGAAGCACGGATACGGCGGTGACTCGCATTCGAATCTGTATGCAGACTGTCCTATGTATGATGCACAAACAGTGTGACCCCGGCTTTACGGACTATCGAAGACAAGTTCGAAGGTTTCACGTGCCAAACCAACGGAGGGCATCTGGCACGCCCCGGAGAAGGACTGCGGATTCATTTTGACCACCTGGGTGTATTTTGACAAGCAACCAAAATCCCTGTAAGCGCGGCACCTTCTCCACAATGGGCCTGTAGCTCTCAAGTTTGGGCAGCGCCTCTAGCGAATAAAATCGAATATTTCGCGGTCACGACTCAATTGTGCCTCATTACGTTTTCTCGCGTTGCTCGCGGACACTAAGCTGAGAGAATCACATTGGTGGATATAAATTGAGAGTTGAAAATAACAATAAGAAAGCTATAAGAAAAGGATTCTTATCATTTTGATGGGACACTAAAAGCGGGAGTTTTGATTTTCTTTCGTTTATTTAAACTTCTTTGAGTCTTTCAGATGCTCCTTTACCGCGCGTAGACAAATTCTGGCACACGCACGCTTGTTGACGATCACAGCTAGCGCATGATCGAACGCTGCATTGCCGATTTATTCTTGACGCAAAAGCATTACACGGCAGCGTTTTACGAACGGGCTCGCTCAACCCTCCGTCAGATTGCGGGCGCCTCGGCCAGGATTCCAACCCGCCACTGAACTACCAAAGAGCATGAATTGTTTTTAAAGCAAATTGGGGATTTAGTCTCTATAGTCGGTGACAGGTTAGAACGAAGTGGAAGCTCCTCCCACCCCTTTCCACTTCAGCGGAGCGAACGGTGGAGAGGAGGTCGCCTCCTCTCACGCGTTCGCTCTACTAAAGTGGAAAGCGGTGGGAGGAGCTTCCACTTCGTTCTTTACCTATCACCGACTATAGAAAGTTTGCCCGTGTTGAAATGAGATCTGGGTTCTCCGCTGTCGGTACTGTAGACGAGCGAACCCCGGGGTCAGGAATTTGAAAGAGGCAGTACTATTTACACGACTACAGGTTGGTGCTTATTCAGATCGAGACTGGCAGGCGTCCCGCAGGAAAAGAATCACAGAAGACACTTAAGACAGCTTACGTATAGGAATGCAAAAGCATAATAGTCCCTGGGTAAAATTTGTTTCGAGTAATGTTTGAAGACGTATTAAATTTGCTTCTGCCGGTATTGTATTCGCTGTGTGTGTGTGTGTGTGTGTGTCTTCCTTGTGCTTGAGCTGTCGTCCGGTGGTGACATCAAGCTCCCCAACTGCGCAGGCGCGGCGCCCTTGCCCGCTCCACGGCTTCCATGACGAACAATTTGCGTTGCTCTGCTCTTCTTTTTTTTATTCTTCGACGCGTCCGCTTTGATCTTGAGCGCGCCGCCGGCTACCGTGACGAAGCATCTACGTTGCTGTGCTTTGCTTTGTGTTTTATTTCTGACAACGTGCTTAATAACGTGTTTTTGTGTGTGTGTGTGTGTGTGTGTGTGTTTGTTTTTTCGTGCACAACGCCGCCGGTTTTTCGCGCAATGGGGCAAGTAATGCCTCGTTCACACTTGTGAACCGGCGGCCGGATCCGCGGGAATTCTGACGCCCGGCGACGAAAGCAGGCAGATTTTCCTTCGTAATGCGATAGCGCCGCTCGCAACGCGATTAGCAATAAACGATGTCGACAAAACATAAGGTTCATACACGGAGTTGCATTTGAATGCGTCTTACTGCGTTGCGTCGACAAACGGCCGCAAGTCACCGCTAGGTGGCGCAAGCTACCACCGTTGAAAAAGGTATAGCCATTGACATCGATCCATCCATCCATCCGGCAAGCGGCATTCGAAGCACGAATGTCTTGGTTGCTCGCTTTCGCAACGCGTTACAACGCTCTCAAGCCACAAAGCACCGCTACAGCTCACCGCGCCCAGTACGCCCATGACCACTAAATGGTACCGAAAACGACGGCTCAGTGTTGACGTCACCTCCGTTTCAAGATAGGTTGTATCACGGTAAAGCCGAACGTCAGTTTAGGTTTCGTATCTATTTTATACGGAATTATAACCTGCATAGAACTGTACAAAAAGATTGAGCATAATCTGAGAGCCGTAGAACACCTTTTTTCTCAAAAAGTTTGAAACCGTCTTCACAGGCCCATTAAAAACAACTTCATAGTATTTTTTTGTATTTTTTTCTTCTTTTTTTTTAGCACAACCTCTGTCAGCCTCGTTTTTTCATACATACCCAAGAAAATATTAAACTTATAAATACCTGATCGAACGGACGAACTCGGGCACGTCGCTTTTAAACGGAGGCTTGCGCCCTTTATCGAAGATCTTTTGATGCTCTCGTAGAACGCGCATTACGTGCAATCGCGTCTGTATCCTTGCTGCATCCGACAGTCGAGCACAAATGGCTAAATGTCGCAGTTTCAAACGCTCAACGACCCTGGCTCATTTGGAGACTCTTAAGGCCGGTTCAGACACTAGCGTTTGAGTGCGTTTGACTGCGTTGCGGCGAGTACCGAAAGCGAGTCACCGGCACATCTGTGCTTCATATGAAGCATGGAATCCAATTCAAGGAATCTTCTTGGCACGCGATATAAGAAGCAGGGATGTACTGGTGTCTCGCTGCCGCAACGCAGTCAAACGCAGTCAAACGCAACTGTGTGAACTAGGCTTTAGTATAAACCATGCGCTAGACCTGCGCGAGACTATAGCTTGTCTAACGCTAGACCCGCCATCCGTAGCTTAGAGTCTACTAAAACTCTATCTTATTGTTACTACACACCGTTTCACATAAATTCCGCCCGCAGTCGACCTTATGATACGATGAAATCAAGCAACGCCAAAAGTGCGTCTTCACCGCGCTAGTCGTATACACCCGTCTATCGCAATTGTGGTTGTAAATCTATTAGTCTCCGCATAACAGCTGTATCCTCCGACTGCAAATGTAACGTGCTTCTTTCTATACAATTGAGCAAATAAAAGGGAGCGCGTTTCAAAAGTGAGAGGATAACGAGAAACTAGCTTTTGTTTCTCGCTTCCTAACCTCTTTTTGTTTTCTTTCTTTATTTTTTTTTCAGCACCCAATATTAGCATTTGAGAACATACCGTCTCGTTTAGACGGCACATGATCCAGAAAAAAAAATTCTAAGCTAATCAAAACGTTCTTTTTTCCACTTTTTTCTTGGTTGATTGATGTCTCTGTTTAGCGAGTATAATCCATTTGTGTATTTCGTTTTCTTACTTCGCGTGTCGCGCAACAATCTGCGGATACAGAACGACGTTCGGAATCAGTCCCCCGTGGTCGTCGCGAAGAAAATTTTCATTTTGGTTGTCTTGTATTTACTTGGCTCTTTCTAATATCGTAGCTTTGCGTTTATCTCTATAGTAGCTCTTTAACCGAGAACGCATGGCAACGTTTTTTGACGAGCGCGAGAATAATTCACCGCGCTATATTTAGAACGACATATCCATCTCCCGCAGATACACGCTCCAGCAAGTTGAAATCTGCACGCACAACTTACGGTAACACAAAATATTTGAAAGCTAAAAAACAAAACATCGTAATTTCTCTTCTTTTTTTTTTGCGAATTTTTACGTTTTGTGCACACCTGCAAAAGGATGTGAAGCTGCATGAAATCTGCACCAGTTTAGAACGCCAACATTTCAAGCTTGGAGAAGCTTAATGTGGCCAAATGTGTCTACTGTATGCTAACCCATACCTGAGACTCTGAGAGAGATCTCCTATTGAATTGCATTTCTCGGCCAGGGGGCGCAAGCGCGTTAAACGCGCGACTGGAAAGATATAAAAAGTTGAATCTGAAGAAAAAAATTCCAGCTCCCGGATTCCTGTCAAAACAATCAAAACGCTTTTTCTTGTAGCATACTGTCCTCGTTAGTTTCTTTCGCGATGTAATATCCACCAAAACAATTCTGCCAGCTTAGGGTCGGCGATCAACGCGTGAAAAAACGCAATGACGCACAATCAAAACGCGACCGAAGGACATTCCATTTTGCTCGCCAGAGACGCAGCCCAAACTTGAGAGCCACAAGCCTATATAGACATGTGAAAAATAAACAAACAAAAATTTACGCAACAAGAACACTCGCCGTCGGAATAGTAGACGTCGGATTGCCAGCATGGGGGATGAAAAGGAATTTTCGTGCCGGAGTGGCGTCGAGTCGTTGTATATTTAAGCCCAAAATGCTTTGGACACGCTACACTTACCGACGGTGTTAAAAACGCAAGACGTGGCGACCATCGAGTGATCACCCAGACATTAGCTGAGGCCGGAGAAGAAATTAGGAAGCAAGAAGCGCGAACCATTAATAAGACATGCTTTTCGATGCTAAAAGTGAAGACAAATTTCTTATCCACTGATACGCGCCTGCTCTGTCAAAATATTTCATCGACGAAAACAAAGCGATGCAACAACACACTTTCAAGTATACTTTAAAATGCGCGACTTGGGAGCGATCATAGTACGCGATACCGCTTTAACAAAATCGCGTGTGCAATGTCGAGGAATTTAGTTACTTAAAGCCTATTCGTATATTTAAATAAAACAGCCCTAATCGTTTTCTCGTCGTCGTTGACGCGGTTGCCATTCGCGATTCGTTCGCCGGCATTTTTATCGACCGATGACGCACTATCATTATCTGGAGAGCGACAGCAACTTGTCCGCGACAGTGACGACTTCGGTCGTCACGTTGCGAGGATCGTAACCGGGACTCGCGTCACCCTATAGGTTTTGTGTCCCGGTTTTCGCGGCGCTTCGGACGGGACATTAGGGAGTTTTCGTAGATCGTTTCCGCTGTCCCGCAGCGCTCTCCGCAACCCGCTACGATGCCCAAACTCCACAGTCAAGGCCATCGCCACGCAGGCCCAGTAGTGGCTTTTTCGTTGCGGAGAGCTTAGCGGAGGGGGAAACCCGGTCTACGAAAACTCCCTATTCTGTAAGACGCTACGCACTGCCCCGGTCCTACCGCCCCGCGAACACTGCTCCTCCATCTGTAGCCCTAATCAGCAACACCACATCGAGAACCTACAGAGCTGTGTTCAGCGCCGCGCCACGCGGATGCTGGTAAGCCGCGATCCACCCTCAGACTGTGCGGACAAATGCGGATGCGGATGGGGCTTATCGTTCACCCTTTGTCAAGTTACAGCGAGGCAGGGTATAACCGTGGGCTCTCACTATACTGGCGCCGCCTGGCCGTTGCCGACTGGCTATAGCCTCGGTTCCGCGGATCTCGAGTGGCACAGGTCTCCCATTACCCCTTCATGCTCGGTCTGGGCGACACGAGGCCTCCCTGTTTTCATCAGCTGTGGCCACTTCTTACCTCACTGTCCCTGGTTGCACGCGCCCACTTTTGCCTTCGACACCGACGACCTTAGCTGACTCACCGAATGTCTTTCGCACGCTTAGAATCGTTCCTTTCATTCGTAAAGTTATTTCATTCTCATTTTTGATCTACACTTCATCCTTCTTCATTTACCCCTAAGTCCTGTGCGCCCAGGAGGTTCGCTAGTAGGCCCCCCTGCATACGGGTTAAAGACCTATCTGCTAGCAGTGCATGCCTCCTGCGTTCCCTCCTTTTCTTTTTGTGCAACTAAAGTTGATTGATTGATTGATTGATTGATTGGTTGATTGATTGATTGATTGATTGATTGATTGCTGATTAATTAATTGATTCATAAATTGGTTGATCGATTGATTGAGTGATTGAAACACGTCACACCCTGCTCAAGCTGTCAGTGATAACAGTAGCGGAGATCGACTAGTGCGAGTGATCTTTGGCATTCTTATATGTAATCGTGGATTTTTTATCATAATGTTTACAGCGAAGCTGTATGTGACTCGTAGATAGGATTTCTGTAACTTCCTCGTGTCGGTGACCTCACCGAAAAAAAAAACCTTCAGCGACTGAAGCGAAAAGTGCGTATGACACACAAAACATAAAGCTCGGCATTCGTTTCAGTAAAGCACAAACACAAAACAAGCATCCGAACCACATAATCGATGATAAGGTGCTCCTGATAACAATGCGAAGCACGTAGCGCTCACAGCATACGTTTCACAGTAAAGATTTTTGTTGCGTAAGCTGTCGCGGCGACGGCAGCATTCGACGTGGGGAGTGACGTCACTAGCCTTTCATATATAAAAAGTTTAGGTACAGTGCATTTACTTTTCTTTCGTCAATCATTTGGGTTAGATACCCTTTTGCTGCTTACAAACATGAACTGCCTCCTGCGTCCCAAGCGACTTCCGGTCGACCCGTCTATGCAGGCCTGACGCGCTCGCTTATGTCACCAGTGCTAGAAAGCATAAATGCTACACGTACATCAAAGTTGGAGATTAAACGAGGGCCCTCGGCTGAACAATTCAACGTCCTGGAGGATGCAAGTAATATTCGAAAATTTCTAACCAATCTTTCGGTTCTTCGTTTTCTTTTTCTTTTTTTCTTTTTTTTTGCGTTTACCGGGAGAATTGGCAGTTAAACGTTTCATAAACATTTCAAGCAGCGGTATTAGGGTGGGCTTTGTTCATTCTTTTTATGAACCAAAAGTTCTCTTGGACGGCCAATCGTTGCAGGTGATATCACAGCTTCGCTGGCCAACCACCTTCACAACGTGGATTGGAGCCCCGACTTTTTCTTTTTTTATAACAATTTGGGATATTGCGATGTTTTTTTGGCGCAGGTGTGAGCGAGAAACTCGAATCACTTCACATATTTTAGGTCAGTTCTGCAGCCGTCGTAGTCTAACGCGGCTTGTTAAAGTCATCAAGAAAATTTAACAGTATTCTCGTCTTTGCCACTAACCGGCATGTAATGCAAGTAACAATTGCCTTTTGAAACAAAAATAAAAATCTGCGCATTAAACAGGCAAAACAAAATCACTAACTAGCATCACTAACTAACTGAGTTTATCGGAATATAAATTGAGCAATGTTTTTTTGTTAACATTGCCTTGAAAAAAAAAGAGGCTATTTAGCAAACACCAGAAGGCAAACAACGGCGTTATTTAAGAAAAACCTATCTATGGCATGTTTGTGCGAAGCTCGTCAAAAAAATACCCCACTATAGAGTTTATAACTTGCTTTTGCGATTCCATTACGGTCGTTTTATTTTTTAACGCCGGAAAGTAATACGGCCTCCTATTTCTCCAAGGAAAAAAAAAGTATGGGTTTGTAGAGTCACACACAAACAAAAAAAAGAAACGCCGAAATAAATATTACTAAATTTACGAAGAATAGGAGAATACGGCGCAGTCGAGGCGACTTCAAATTCCCTATGATTTCTGCACGAAGGGAGAATTCTACTCTCAGTTTCCCGACCTTATTTGCGCGGGGATTTTCTCGCATCGTCCCATCCCAGTCCTCTCCCGTAGTTTCTCGTTCCAGCTCCATTTTTCGTACCGTGTGTTCTCGTTCGGTCTCGTTTCCTCCTAGTAACTTATCGTTTGCTCTCCCATTTTTGGCTGTATCTTCTACGCTCTCGGTTTCCAGAAGATTCCTTTACTTGCCATTCTTACGCGAATGAGTTTCTTTTCTTCTTTTTTTCCCTCTCTTCGTTCGTAGGAAGTCTTCAAAGATTACCCGTTTTTTTATTTATTTTTATTTTATCTCGTCCATTCCTGTTTACTCTCGTTCCGCCTAACGCATTCTTATTTGTCTACCCTATCGCCGCTGACATGCCCATGAACTATTCCTTTTAGTTTGCTTTCATTGGAAAAACAGCAGACTTTCAGAGAATGGTCCACATAATAGAGCTGTGTAATGTATCGCGAAGTCTTTCGAGAGTAAGAGCAAACACACTTTCTAAACAAAGTAAACATCGCGTCCGCCTCCGACTGAATGCAGGTTTTTCTCTACCTCGCCATTCGAAACAACCGACGACTGAAATCGAATAGAGCGTCGGAACGCATAGAAGAAATACATTATCTGAAGTGATAGCCATGGGGATCTCGTTTTGTGCGAGAGTCTACATAAGTGCGAGCAAGGACGCTCGCAGATACTCAAAAATGCTAGACGACGTAACTTTGCTCTCGACGCCTGAAAGGACGAGTGCGTCGCGTGGGCTGCGCCCTCAAGACACGTGATTCGCGGAACTGGCCTAAATTACACGCTTCGGTAAAACCAAACAAAGATCTGAGGACAAAAGCTGATCCGGCAAAAGGTGAGCAGAATGTGGCTGGAGAGTTGTTTTGGGTGTATCACACTAAAAAACGGCTGCTGTTTTTAGAGCGCAGCTCTTAGGCGCCCGTTTCCGGCTTGAGCGGCGTCGCCGTCGGCATCGGCGTAACTGTTAGGTCACGTGACCCCCCCCCTGAGGTCACGTGACCTCACGGGGGCCACGGAAAGGGTGAAGGAGAAGGGGAGGAGAAGGAGGAGGAGGAGGAGGGAGGAGGAGTAGCAGGCAGGATGACGAGGTGAGGAGGAGGGAGCAGGGGTATAACCTACCCTCAGTACCCTTCCCTCCTCCTCCTCAAGAGCTCGACGCATCGGTGGTTCCGAGGCTAGAGCGCTGGCCTACGGATCCCCATGTGGCGGGTTCGAATCCCGGCCGAGGTGCCTGCAATCTGACGGAGGCTTATTGCGGAGGAGGAGCCGTGTAACCGAGCTTTCGGTTCCACGCCAAAAGATCCCCAGGTGGTCCAGACTAATCCTCAGTCCTCCGCTGGGGCGTGCCAGATGCCCATCGTTGGTTTGGCACGTAAAACCCCAAATTCGACTGAAGATCTGCGCTCTAATTCGGCGTTACAGAGAGTGGTAAACGGCTTTCATTTTTTTTTGTTTTTTGCGTAAAAGTACAAAACAAAACAAAAAATTGGGAATAACTTTAAATCATTGCCCGTTCTCACGCATCACCGTCGTATGTATACAGCTGCTCATTCGCTACCAACCGTCCGTTCAGATGCAGTGCCTCGAGTCTTCTTTACACCACACCGACCAACTTATTGAAAAAAAAAACACATCTCTTTCGCCGAGTGCACATCGCTCGACGTTACGCCGAAATAAATCGATAGAAAACGAAAGTAATCGCGTCCAATGAAAACGCGTACAGCCCTGAGCGATTGGTTGGGACAAATATTCGGGACGGCCCGAATGATTTACAATTCACCCCAAACATCTCCCTTTAAAGAAACACTTCCCATAATATAACACTTGCGATAGAGTTAGGTTGGTATACGCACGCTCATTTCCCGTCTTCCGCCGTACGCGGTGCCACATTAACCTGTTTTTCAGTCTATTTCTGTACCCGATTAACCGACGTCGCTTAAACCGAATTTATCGCAAAACGTCGAATATATATCTATATATATATATATATTTTTTTTTTTATTTTGCGTTACAGAAAGTAAACAAATGCAATCTACTCGAGATCCGCCGGAGAAATTGCATTTTGAGAAGGTCGCGTTTTTTATGTGGCCGCGCTGGTTTTCTGTTGCCTTTGGAAGCGGAACGTTCAGGTCAGTCTACGTGTGCCGGCGCGTCGTACACTTTATTCCTATTTTTTTTTTCTTATTTTTCTTCTTGTGGCGTTCGGATGTTTCCAGCTGGCTGACGCTTTTGCGCGCATCTTCTCGGAGCGGGGGCGGGTGCGAGCATCTGCGAGTGCTCCCCCTTTTTTTCTCCCTGTGCATCCGGAAACGGCAATGCTCCTTTGTTCCAGTCGCCTCCGACCACCGAAACTGCTCCGCGTAAGCGCTCAAACAGAATACATCGAGCAATACACAACGCTCACTTTATACCTTTATTCTTCTTATCTTCTTCTTTTTTTAAATCTTTTTTTCGCTTTGGTGTACCCGTCGCCCGCGTTGTTTTATGGATGAGAGACGGCTGATAAGTGGATCAGCGTTGTTCTTTTTGTTTTGTTTTTCTTCTTTTTCTTGGCGTCGCGAAGAGTAAGTGTTGCCGTTTTTCGCCCGAATTCGCGGATCTTCTTAGACGTCGATGGGCGACGAACGGCACACCTAGCTTGGATTAGAGGCGGCGGTGCGGAAATCGCGGCTCTTATTATTTATGAACAATACGTCGCTTTCGCGCGGTCCCGGGTGATGTAGATTGTAGGTGCCTGAGCAGCTCACTCTAAAAAAAGCCCGTGCGTCTACTTTCCCGCACAACACTCGGAGAGCCAATCGCCGCAACTTACGGAGGCAGCTCAGCGAATGACGATGCCGAAGCATATGTTTAGACCAAAAAATGCAGTCTGAGTTGTGACATTAAGCAATGCAAAACGTCACGCTTGCATTGCTTAATGTCACAACTCAGACTGCGTTTTTTGGTCTAAACATATGCTTCGGCATCGTCATTCGCTGAGCTGCCTCCGTAAGTTGCGGCGATTGATCTCTCCGAGTGTTGTGCGGGAAAGTAGACGCACGTTTTTTGTCACTGCTCACCAGACGCCGATGAAAACCACGAGGCCTCCGCAACGTACATTCTAGATCAAACTTAAGCGTACCCTTTAAGACTGATCTTGTTAAGTGCACATCTGTAGGTTTGTGCTCTAGTGAGTTTGTGAGGAATTAAATAACGTTCAACATATGACTCCGGACTTTTTGCGAGAGGAATTGATTTCTCGTGTAGGGCTTTATTAAATTCCAATAAAAACAATAAAATAAAACCCGAATTATACAAATAGCGAGAGTACTATAAATAATTGCGACAAAACATTTATTAACTTGGATTCGGATGAAACAATTTATACACCACCTCGAGACCTTACAATGCGTCGCAGTCTCGATTTATCATAACCTGAGCGTGCTCACTCGCTTAAGACTATTGTTTTCTAGTGCAGATGTACAATACTTTATTAAAATGTAACATAGAGGATAACAACAATGCAGGAACAATAGAACACAAGACACGCTATCTGTGCAAAAACTAAATAACATTTGTAAAAGCACTCGCCATCATCACAAGTTTACCAATCTCTATCTCAATGCAATCTCTATCTCAATGAAGATCACCTCACAAACCAAAAGCCTAATTCTCAAACGTTTGAAACAGACTAGTTTAGTATATGATACAAGAACAGAGCGCTTAAAGGCACCCTAAAAATACCCATTCATAACATTTCAGCCGACTATTAAGTCGTCTTTGTTGTTTCTTTTTTTCATTTTTTTTCGCATGTGAGTAGAAAAAATAGCGTTCTCTGAAACGTAGGGCTTATACCTACGTCAACCGGTAACAACAATCTTTCACCTCAGATAAAACATTGGATAGGGGTGAGGCTCTGACAAGCAAAATTACTTTATCCCTGTCTCCCCTCCCACCTCCCCCTTCTCCTGGTGTAAGGATATGCCGCACAATTAAGAAAGCAAAAGGTAACAAATGGGAACTATTAAAAAAGCAGTGACATTATGCAAAACACGGTGTTCAAAGAAATTAAGCTCAAAGGAGAAACAGCATGTGAGATTGCATCACTCCTACCTTAGCTGAACTAACCCATATACAGCTTAGCAAACAAAGTTTATGATTGAACAACGCGATATGCGTAACACGAAGGTATTTTGGAGCCCCCAAATGATGTTAATAATCTATTTTTGTAATATAGTAACTGAAGTCGTTCATCTACACAAAGAACTAGACCACATCAGATCGTTGCAATACATCACGACATTAAATATCCGTGCGCTTCCTTAGAAAATGTCATTTTACTTCATTTATAAAGACGATCAGGCCTTCTTTGTATGCTTGTTTTTTAAAAGAACGTATTAATTTCGTTATCAATAATAATAGAAGCCAACGTTCGCCGCTATCAAAAACGTTTTAAAAAAAATTTCGGAATATTTTTGTTTGTTTGTTTATTAGGCTGAAACCTTCGTTCGAAATATTTACTATTATAATTTTGAAGACGTAATATCCCAATAAATGGCAAATGGAAAGTCAATGTCAATGCTAGACTAGCACAAACTTGGAGCATCATTTCAGGTAAAACTAGAGCGAGGCAATGATTCCTGAAAAGCGTTGCGAGATAATTCAAGGTTTGACTTGAAGCTTTTCAAAACGCTCGGACTCTCCCACCCCACGCACAATGATTCGGGTTGGGACAGGTACAATATTTGCACTGGCAAAACGAACTTGATAATTATTATCAGCATTAACCGAAAAACAAAACAAAAACAGTCTTCGAACAAGATAAGAGATGGCGCTGATTTGTTAATGTACTTATCCTAGAGTAGCTGCGCATTAACTTCGAGTAAGCAATTATAGTAGGGCTCTCAGGGTTTAACTCGCCCGAAATAATCGAATGAGGAGAAATTATAGAGTTCCCGGGACGTAAATTCGGTTATAGCCCTCCACCTGCATACGCGACTACACAAAATTACTGCTTAATCGAAGCGTAAAAACAATAGCGACAATGCTTTTTTTTTTGTTCTTTTTCACGAAGCGTTCTGAATCCGATAAAGCTATCTAACCCTGTGGCGTCCGATTCCCTCGTGGGCATATAGACACGCAAAGGCGTTAATTTAATTGCGAAAACATTATGATTATCTTCTGGCGAGTCGCATTGTGGTACACAAGCTACGAATATTGTACGAAACGGCGCTCCATGAGTCTGTGCTCGAGTTGTATTTGTAAGGAAATGTCTGCAATCTTCACGCGGAATGTAATACGAATTCCTGCGGTCATGAAGATGAAAAGTTTAGAATATAATAAAGCGTAATTGATATAAGTATTTTATTAATATTAACGTTGGTGTAGGTGTAAACGTTGAGACGTAAGCCTCCTCATAATTGTATTACAATTATTCGGCCCGTGGGACTGAGAGAGTTACGGGGCAACGAACATAGTGAATTCGCGTGAAAAAAAGAAGTTACTAGAAAATACAAGTAACTACAATTACTACAATTATATTTGGATGCAGCAATTTGGGTGCTAAAAAAACTACGCTAAAAAAACTTTAAACGTTTGCAATAAAATAAAGAGTAAGTAACAAAAGCGTTATATTGAGATTAGCCTTGGCATAGGTGTAAAGGTTGACACGTAAGTGTCTTTAATTTTTTTTCTCGTTGTATTGTTGTTTTATTTGTGAGCCTGAGGGATGTAGTGGTAGTAATACTAAAAAAAATATAATAAAAATGAGGAAAAAAATGAGTTCTTAAAAAATAGAATTGACGACTAATTATACTTAAATTCAAGACCGATTTCTCTATTCCTGCTCTAAAACAAATTCTGAGATCACCAAACACTAAAAAAAGTTGCCAGAACAAAACCCCTTACAAGATACAATGCATTGGAATGCAAGGAAGAACCGCAATTTCCGGACACTAGTCCAGACCCGGTGTGCAGTCCGATAAGGTAGGCTGTGGCTGAGAAAAAACAAAACTGTCTTCCCTTACATATACCTCACCTAGTGCATAGACCCAATTAGGTGTTTACTTCATTCATGTCGTACTCCCGTTTAAAATGATGTCATTCCTATTTTTTTTTACAAGATGCATTTTGCAGATTAATATAATAGAATTTTTTTTCATAGCTCTTATTGTTTTTATAAATCGATTTGTTTGTACAGCAACGAAAACCAACTTGCACGTTCTTCTTCATTTTGGAGGCACTGCAACTGGGGTTCCCGAAAGACTTTGCAGTCGCTTAGGGATAATTTTTCAACCGCAATCAATGGGTTTTGGGGTCATCAAGTTCAAGCTTGGCGCTTGGGCTTAGACTTTGCGCGTCACCCGCGGGGGCATCGATGGCGAAGGCAAATTTCTGGCAGTTTTAACTTTTCTTGCTGACAATTGCTCATCTCAGACGATGTGATCGCGACTAGCGCACGGGGCGATAAGTACTCCAATATTGAGAGGTATTGAAAAAGAAAGCCTTGCAAAGTTTTCGCAGCTACCAACGTTTAAACATGAGGAATCCGCGGATTATTTACCGGACAACACCGTACTTAAACGAACGAAAAATTCGCTAAAATTGAATTCGCACTTCGTGTCAGGTATTTGCGAGAATGACTAACAGCTATACTCTGGAGTCGTCTAAGTAGAGTAACCTAGCGGAATTAATTGGTCGAAATAAAGTTGGACGGTACATTATATTTTATGCATTTACGCTTTCACAGTAAATTCCTACTCCTTTAAAACAAGTTAATAAAAGCAGTGCCAGCACATATATAGAAAACCAATTCACTTGACGTGCATGCTGACCACAGCTGATGAAAACGTTCAGTGATAGCTTAATCAACAAAACAGCCAAAAAAGCTGTAAACCAATATTCATATTGTTCGAGTTCTAGTAATTACTGCCTGATCTCATCATATGTATTGAATAAACCAAAATAATATAACCTTCGTCGCAAAGACAAGAAGATTATCACAACTTTCCTGTAGATATCGTAATTATTCTTACGTAATGTCTCAATCAGTGTTTTCCAGTCAAGGCTGGTTTGCGAATCAAAAGTAAAACACGCATAAATGAGAAGTTATTGTCGTAATTACGAAAAACTAATCAGTGTTGGACCAATAAATGTAACACAAACGTGCAAGTTTATAGTGTGGGAAACATGTACAACAAAAAGAAAAAAACGTCCTAAAATATTATCGATCTCAATGAACGTGGACATTCTTGAGTAATAAAATTTATCGTCAACCCTCGATTGTCCTTACAGAATGCCGTTGCCGATGCCTCGGATGAAGAGTGATAGTATGGAAAGTACAGTTTCTCAGTGGCTGCTAATGAATTTAAGTTACACATAAAAATTAACTTCGAAGGCCATTTTTTATACTGCCCACACACCGATAACCCTCAGGCGTGTTACAAAAATCGGAATGTCTCAGAATCCCGCCTTATCGACGACTAAAATCAGCGCACTAATTTCTTCCTTCGTCTTGTTCGCGCCTTTTTTAATCGTCAATATGCAAAACCAACTCACCCAAGTCTTCACCCTACTTCAAATCCTTTTTGTCGCCTGTAAAATTGATATCAATTGTAATTTAAACAATAATCTTTTTTAAATAAAATAAAAATAAAGGTATTACACACATACCGGCGCTACGAGCACACTCGTCGACAACCCTCGATGCATCAACACCATATATACTTTTGACTTAGCGAAGCGAAATTATCCGTGCCACCCTAAAACCAAAAAGGGCTAGTACAATCAGTAATACAAAGGGCCGCCGTAGCCGATGCCATGTCCGATGCCCTGGCCGATGCCGTATCCCCCGTAGCCTCCGTAGCCGCGGTTCAGCGACCCACCGTAGGTGCCCAGACCGCCGCGTCCGTAGTTCCCGTAGCCCTTGTTCTGGTACGCCTGCGTGCCGTATCCGTTGAGGTGGCCGTAGTTGTTGTAGCCGTTGACGCCTTCCCCGTACGTGTTGTGCGCCTGCTTGCCGTAGTTCCCTTGTCCGTATCCCTTGAAGGCCCCGTACTTCTGGTTTCCGAACTGGTTCACCTTGTCGTGCTTGCCGAAGCCACCCTGACCCGTGAAGCCGCCCAGGCTTCCGAAGCCCAGGTTAAAGGCGTCCCGGTTCCCGTTCTGGAAGCTCTGGTCCACGGCGTACACCTTCTCCTTGGCGAACACCTGAATAACAATAATAATAATATTATTAGTATTATTAATAACTCTATTTCCATCGATTATAATAGGGGAAAAAATGCTGTTGTGTACAGCAATTGACAAGCCCTCGGCCCCCTACAATGATCAAGAGCGGAGAAAGAACACACATACAAAAATAAGATACACACTAAAAATATCTGGTTAAAAAAATAAAAACAAAAATCATAGTCCTACTTTCTAAAGTTCTTTTAAGCACCTCCTAAATGGGTTCTTCGGGGAAAACCTATAAAAAGTCATTTTCAGCTCCTTTTTTTTATGCGAAAGAGGCTCTTTATTGCCATGCTTGCCTTTCTAGTACGCCAGGGGGCGATAGTGCTTGAAGTCGAAACCGTTCTTCGCGAGCAGAAAGAGTTCTTGGAGCGTCAAAAAACGTTTCAAGAACCTTTTTTTTTTAAGTGTAGAAAAACGAGAAAAAAATCTCAATTAAATTTGTATATTTCGCAAAAATCATACAACCTTAAGTCTTTAAACGTAAGACCGTCTAGATACACACTGTTTATACGTAGGTTGTTCAATAAATGCGGTAGTGTGGAATTGAGCAGTTGAGAGCCATAATTTGTTCGCTGAGTGACCATCTTCGATTTTCTCTGTGTTACGGGCAAGGCATTGGTGGTGAGCTAGCCCTCAAATAGCAGCGCAAGGATTTTGCAACAAAAACAAAGAAAAAAACAACACCTAGATTGTGAGTTTTTAGTTTTTTTATAATACTAGTACAAAGTCGGTATTGATATCATTTAAAAAATATTAAATATTACATCGACAATAAAAGATAAGCAATTAAATAGCTCAATAAATCGCAAAAACAAAAACGGTAAAGAAACATGATTTTTTTTTTGACCCTGGAGTGCGGGGGACAGAAGGACAGGACAACACGAATCCCCAAACACATATCTGAGAAAAGCTGTGTTTGGAGATTAGTGTTGTCCTGTCCTTTGGTTACCTCTCTAAGAATGCAGCCCCTAAGCCATTAAGACAGCTTCCATGTTGTTTGTATCATATATTAGTTTATTACAGTATGTTAATATATTTAACGAGAACCTAAGAAAGGTATATTTTTACCTTATTGTAGTGTACTGCAGCATCATGATTGCACCAGAACCTCCACCACTTTCCGCGACATCGGAAAAACGGCGTGCTCGTAATGAGGAGCATACAGTGATGCCATTACTCCGCAATAATACGGGGGCATAGTTTTTTTTGTTTTTGCATTTCTTACGATGCAAGAGGCTATAGAAAACAACGAAACAAAGTTTCAGGAACTATAGCACGGGGGCTACGTTCTGTCGAGGTCAAAGAGAAAGGTATCTGCAGTTGTGTCGCTCAGTAACGTTGCCCTTGCTATCGGTCGCTTCTGAGAGCTCTGCGTCGATGATGCGAGTACCCAGCTGCGAGTTTCCAGCGGCATTTCCCGGTCTCTCGAGCAAAGCACGCTTCTCCGATGCCCTAGAAAGAGAAACTTGTAATCGTTTCGTGCCCAACGCAATGCCGAGTTATTGAGTTATCGAACTTCGGAGCACCGCAGTACCGGTGTTTCAGCAGAAGAGCTAGGACGAGGATTAAAACAAAAACGAAAATACGTATTTGATCGAAGGCAATTCCTTCCCTGGTCGATAAATTCCCAATCCTTTTAATCGACCTGATTTGTCTCGATTCCTGGAAAGCTGCACAGTTACGTTTCCGGTCCTCTTCATGATGAACGTTTTTTCTCGCTGTCTTTGAGTCCCAGGCATTCAACGCGTCGCATCTCTGTCCATTGCCGGTAAGTTTATAAAAGAATAACGTGCCAAATATCTATATTTTCGCCGACGACGCAAATGCTGTGCGCAGACAATTTTAACGCCTGTTGCTCTGTGTCATAACGCAACTGATGCGTTTGTCGCATCCTCAAAACTAGACCTCCAGATGGTTCGAGGCTTTGGACGTTTATGATTTACTTTCGGAAAAGAAAAGTTTGTTTTCTTTTCCGTGAAAGAAAATTTTCATCGCCACCCCGGCAACGCGCGCATGCCCGTGAGCGACACACTTGCATAGGTGGTGTCCGCCATGAAATTGCAAACGCTCTCCATATGGTTCGAGTGTCTTAAATTTGGGCTTTCTCAACGCAGCAGCTATAGCGTGTCACCTTGTTGTGTCCCGCGTTGAACTGGTCCTTGGCGCCTCCCTTGCTGGCGAAGTTCTTGTTCACACCGCCCTGGTGGTTGTAGCCCGTGGCGCCCGCCACGCCGTGCAGGCCGTGGGCGACCAGCTGGTCGACCCCGCCCTGGCCGAGGCCCTGGTTGCCGAAGGCCGACACGGCGCCCTTCCCGTACGCGCCCCGCCCGAAGCTCCCTCCCGCGAGGGCCTTGTTGTTGCCGTAGTTGCTGTAGCCGCCCACGCCCTGCCCGTAGCCCGCGCTGCCGTAGCCGCTCTGCAAGCCGCTCACTCCGTGACCGAGTCCGCCGAAACCGCCGTAGCCTCCGAGGGGCAGCCCTCCGCCCACGAAGCCCGTGGCCGATGGCTGGAGGTCCCCCTCTGCAACTGGCACCATGGTATGTCTTGCTGACCGTCGAGGACAGTACCGGCGAAAACGAGGCTGCCAGGGAGGTTATCTGTGGCAAGGAAGGAATAACGGAGTGAGCTGTGCAGATGATATCGTGGATTTAGTCTAGAAAAAAAGGATCACAAACTGTACCGAACAAAAAACAAGATACAACTCGGATATGTTTTTTTTTAATTTATAATATTAATGTTTACAAGGACATTTGGCAGCGCCGAAGCATTATAGCAGGTACAGCAGGTACAGCAAAAAGAAAGGCACTACCAACTCAGTCGTTTAAAAAGAAATATCGAAAATATTGAGGAAGATGTAAAGACTGTCCATAAACAAGGATGCTAAATACTAAACGTCAGGATCACATAGAGACATAGTTTGGTAATTGAGAATTCTTAGTTTTACCAGTCGACTTCCTCGTTGAAAACCTGAAACAAAAACCTGTATCGAAGTTTTTACATGATTTAAGAATAAATGTTTCAATTCATTTGAATGTTTTTTTTTTGCACTAATATTTTGAACATAATTTCCCGGTACGAAACTTGCGGAACGTTTTGAAGTTTTCTACATTATTTACAGGGTTCATTTGTCGTAAAAGTACCACAAAACACACGCTATCTGTTTAAAAAGAAAAGCAAGAAGAAAAAAACATCTATAGGCGGTTTCCGAATTTTTCTTTGAGCCCTCCGTAAGTTTCGAATGCTGAGACTATGAAGCATGCCACAAAGTCTGTGTTTTATAGATGACTAACTCTCTCAAGGACTACCCTTGTAATTCTCAGATATGTGACATCAGTATTACTATCAATTCTTAATTATACGATACAATAGCATAAGGGGTAGCATTTTGTTTTGTCCTATAACTTACATGGAAACATTTATGAACATGGAGACCCAGTTTCTAAACACTGAACCAATCTACAAAATTGTCATCCCCAACATTTTTTGACATAAAAGCATCGGCGCATGCATTAAAATGAGAATTTCAAGCGAACAACAACAGACATTGCAATGTTCAATATTTTAGATAAAAGCCATAAAATATCAATAAGTCGTCATTAAGCTTTTGGACGTGTTTAAATTTTATTCCACGGCTGTCATTTTTTTTTTTCTTTTGCATTGAGTTTTATGGGTTATGTTTACAAAATTATAAATGTCTGCTTTTCTTAACAAAAGATTGTAACGTTCCCGAGAATTGTAATTGCTTAGGTATAATAGAACGCGAATCAGTTGCACTTTTGATGTTTCCTTGAAATATTTTTTTTTATTCTACGGAATGTCAGAGAAATGTTGGCCGTGCCAGGGTTATGTAGATTTGACTATTTCTCAGATTTGATTATTATGATGTAACTTCTATATCAAATATTCTGCGCGCAGAATGTTTAGGAATCACTTTCTCATATGCTATATTTCAGTCGCAAAATGCAGCCTTCTTTCGAAGTCGCAGAGATGGTACAGTGCTGTGGATATTTAGTTAAAAACAGTTCATGCACTTTCCTCATAAATACAAACAAACTAGAATATTTTTTCCCTACCCCCCCCCCTCTTACTAATGATGACCGTCTGGCCTTTGGCTATGACTCCAACATTAGTATTTCCTCTTTCGCAAAACTTCTCTCTTTCTCAATGGTTCCTATGAAACAAGATCACGTTTCCTTCGATCCGCTTAACGTATGCACGTATCCGCGCTTTCACTCGAGATTTCCAGCACCAAATGGCGTTATGTAAGATCATTAGCTATCCCGGTCTTCCTTATTTGCTTGCGTTACGTACCTGTACTTCTCTTCGAGTGATTCAAACACATTCAAATCAAAACTGTCTCAGGCGCTTCTCTTGATTTAATGCATCTTTTCTCGTCGTTTTTCTCGGCGAAAGCCTCCTTTGCACTCGATAGTTTTTCTTTAGTTCTTGCTAGAAACGTGATTCGGCGTTCACTCGCGATCAATACTTTCTATGCATTATAGAGTTATTCAAAATATCGCGGCTGGCCGTTCATTTCATAATAGAATAAAAAGCTCGGAATAAACTAAATAAGAAATCAACCAATAAAAACTTGCGACAGATTAATGTTGTATCATCGACCGATCAAACATGCCGTTTCCATTAATCCAGACACAAACGAGACACCTGACAAAAAATTTGAATTATAACTACCCATTTTCGGCTCTCTGATCTTTTTTTTCTTCTGCGTTCGCTTATTATCGAATTAATTTAGCCATACAAGCAAGTGCCACGTACTATCAATTAAAACGTCGGCCCAGAAGCAGCCATCATACCATCTGATCTTTTCAAAGCCCTCTTCCTTTCCCGTTCTCCCATACGTCAGCAAACCATCAATTTACTGGGGGCAACCAGTTTTTTAGGAATCGATCGCCGACGAGGAAGTAAGTAGACTTGGGCCTTTTATTAAATAACTTATCAATACTCACAGTCGAGAGCCTAGATTTAAGAGTGAGGGAGCAACTCGAAGCGTGGAGAACGTTGGCAGTCTAATAGCGGACACCTTTCGCGAAAGATTGGTGCGTCGCAAGTGCGAGTGCGCTGCGCTCTCGCGTGGCAGGTAGAAAACTGGGCACGGACAGGCGGGGACACTTGCAAACGATAAACGCGTTTGTCGCCTCGCAGCTCGTATTATGTACGCACCCTATTGCCCCCCCCCCCAATCCTCAAAAAAATAAAAAATAAAAATTTTTTTCCTAACTCGCAAAAACAATTTTCTTTGCGCCGAACGCTTTTTTCATACTCTCTATCCAAACATGGCGCGGGGTTCGCTGAACCAGATACCGAAGTTACCGCCAACTAACCGTGGCAGCGATACAAAAGCTTATATGTGATTTTCTGAAAATTTCAATAGCAAAAATATTGGCCCGCTTTCCCCCCCCCCCCCCTTTTTTTTTGTAACTTGCGAATATTCTATTTTTATGTATTTGAGAGCTTTTGCGTGTCGCCATTTTCGAATTGAAATTTTCAAAGAATCCCTTTATAACTTTCGAATAAAATAATTGTTAGTTCTAAAACTTCGACATGTAGTTTCATACGTGGTTTATTTCGTTTATAAAAAAAACACTATAGCAAGGGCGTGGGGACACCTCTGTATACGTCACGTGTGAACCTGATCGAGCGGTTGCAACACTCTGCAACCTTAGGCACACTCTCTCACAGCGCCTACGTACTGGACCGACTGGCCTAGGCGTCGGGCGCGCGGAATGCAATTTTAAAAACCGCCAATCACTCTCGGTGATTTATTAGGCACGGCGCTGGCTACGTGGATCGTTCCCCGGCGGTGCACCCCGCCTTCCGGATGGCGAGTTTCGACAAAAAAAAAAAACAACAAAAAAAAAGGGCCACAAATAGCAATTTACGTTTGTTTAGTTTTTTCATTTTTTTTTGGAGTTATCTATGTTTTATTTTAGGTTTGTTTGCTTGTTTTAAGATAAGCTCGATCCGGAGGGGTAATCAACCGAAAGTCCTTCTCGAGCAGCTGGATACAAAAGGAGTACTCGAGACTTCATAGAGAGAGAGAGAGAGAGAGAGAAAGAGAAAGCGGGGGAGAGTAAGGCATGGGTCCGCTTCTGATTGGAGGGTCGAAGAACTGACGAGAACGGCGCCACGCCATGGACTGTCCCTTTCGGCAGTGGGAGGCCTTGAATGTTTGAAAGTTCAAACTCACCAAGAGTTACGCGTTAGGAGCTCCTGCGAAAACTTTCAAATATCACCAAATATATTGTTTGTTAGATTTTTTGTTGCAATACGAAAACCAAAGTGTGGTGAGAATGTTGGACATTTGCAGAGGTGAAAGGCTTCCCGATACTGCGCGCAAGCTTAAAAACAGTTCGCCGCGCTTTGCCCATACCTAACAAAAGCGTCAAAGGTGAAAACAGATTCCCAGAATTTTTGGTGCGGTAAATCTTGGTGTAGTGGTTTATGGCTTGTCACTTCCGACGACAATCGCGTATGGTTGCTGGCACTGGTCTCTATTGTGATGAGGCTGGACTCGCGGATCGAGAGACCGTCGATGGCACCGCCCGGGGCCATTGCTTGACACCGTGGCAATACACGCGAAAGCCCATACACCAACTCATGTTTACAAACAAACCGGAGCGCCCGGAGCGCCCCTAGCGGACGCCACCGGCGCCGCGCATGCGCGGTGGGGGTGTGGGCAACAAGCTCGCCGTCGCCCATAAACAAACCATTGAAATGCGATGTTGTCGGCGTCGGTGTGAGTCCCCCTGCCCTTTATCGCTTTCGAATTGTTGATTCTACGTCTTCCTGGCAATGTCTGACTACATGAGCGGCGTCAGCGAAATTAACGAGGCTCGTTACACCGCAAAACTTCGCGTGAATAATCTGACATGCGGCGATTCATTCCGCGTGGACGCCGCAGAATGTACGCTACAAGCCTGACTCACATGATGAGATTTTGCTCGCAATTTTCAGTCGCGACGTCGCTCGGGCTGCAAAAGCGTGAACCGTAGCTGAGATGGTCGACGTCGATACTGAAAATCGCAAGCAGAATCGGACGAAGTGAATCAGGCATAACAAGTCGGTGATGGCCGCTGGTAACAATAATCAACATCTCCTTGTATCAACTGTTTACGTGGAGCCTGCTTACCAACCTTCAAACTTAAGTCTTTTGAGGCCTGCACTTACTTCTTATCGCAAGTACCGGGCCAACATTTCGTCTACGGGCCGGTGTCGTCTAAAAGAGCAGACGACAAGCAGAAGCGTTTGAAGAGCAGACGACAGTTCGAACGATCAGACGGCCGTTCGAACTTCAAGACGCACTGAACGTAGTCCGCAGGTGGGCGGTACAACTTCACGGTTTTCCGGTGTTCATGTTGGAACAAAACAAATAAATCTGATGACCACAAGTATCCGTGAATTCAACCCAAAGTGCTTCCCGCCCAAGCAATTGTGGTCCGGCGGCGTCTGGTTTACCATTTTTACAGCATATATCCACGGTCTCGGACGAACCGAGAACATGAAAACTGATCTTCAAACCTTTCTCGACTCTTTTAGTACAGCCCCAGTCGCGGCGGTTTGACGAAAAGGCATGTTTTCGTCAGGTTCCTTTCAAAACAACGCAGGAATACACGCCTCACATGGGGCCTTCCGCCCACAGCCCCAGACCGGAAGTGCGACCGACGCGCCACCACCGCGCCGTGACGTAACAGAGATGAGTTCGTGTATAGGAAACACGTAAAATAAGAATTTCGAAGCTTCTAAGCGGTGTTCGACGGCGAGTATTTTATCATGTGCTGCGGTCGTTATATCGGGTGTAAGGATATCGAATCGGCATTCGTCGTGCGTACAAACGCCAATTTAAAAATAAAATAAAATGTGTTGGAGCACCACTGAGTGTGCCGGCGCTGCTTGCTTCAGTTGCTGAATAAATCCCACGTTCAACAAAGGAACGACACGCTCCGAGTTATAGTTCCTCACAGAAGCCCTCACGGCGGTTCAGCAAGAAGCTTGCACCAGAAGCGCTTGTACAAGCGTTCGAAACGAAGCGAATGCACCCTGTAAATGCCTTCTAACTTATCGTCTGCTAAGCTCTGATGACTTCGAGATCACGAACGGCTCCACATTGACTCTCGGCAGCATAGAGTTATTACAATAAACGCTAGAGGCTCAGCTGGCGCTAGTGTCTACGGGACTTCCGGTTGCAAATTGAAGCAGACAGCATGCAGTCCACATTTCCAGCCTCCCTGTGTATTCCTATGGGAAAACGCGCCTGAATTTTGTCTCTTCGCCGGAAAATAACATGAATAACTTTTGTCATTTCGGTTGTACCGGATAGTATGTACCTTTATTGGTATCGTGAAAGTGTAATTGCTTTAGTTACAGCATTTTTCTTTACTTGTCTCATCGAACCGCATGACAGTTTCGAAGTCGCAACCCTCGACCATCAACCACAAAACATTCATTTTAAAAAGATAGGTATTCTAATTTCTAACGCTTTTCCTATTTGCTCCCAGAAAATTAACTGTCATTCCCGGAAAACAAGGTACAAGTTTCATCGCCGAGAACAACCTAGCCAGGTAAGAAATAGCAGTTTTCCCCGTTTCTCCCACAGAGTCCCATATGCATTGGCCGGTGTCAAGCCATGGCTGCCGGTGGTTCCGCTCGACCCCAGCAAGTCAAGGCTCGATCCGCGATCCAGCCTACTGCAATAAAGATCAGTGCATGGTTGCTGATACGGTCCCATGACCGCTCACGGCCCCTAGTGGGGGTCAAGTGCCAAAAAGAGGCAGAGATAGCAGTAATAACCTTACTGTAACAAAATTACAGTAATTAAATTTCGTTCTGTGGTAATGAGTAATGTAATGAATTACTTTTAGGTTGGTAATTGAGTAATGTAATGAATTAGTTTGAGGCAGTAATTTCGAGAAAATTACTCATTGTTTTTTTAAATTACCTTTGTTCCAAATGAAACAGTTCCTTGGCGAACTTTAAGAGAAAAAAAAATAGAGAAATTATTTTTCATGGCGAAATGCTGTGAAACAGACATCAGAGCCAATAAACGAGGGTCATCTGAGAGCAAAGCCTCGTACGAGGAACACGCCAGACGCACGAGGGTGGGTTCGAGAGCCGAAGGAAATGGAGAAAAGCTTTCGTGTGGAGACATCGATGGAAGTCTACTTACAAACTCCAGACAGACAGATCCAAGGCGCCACGGCATCACGACGATACTATACTTCATTCATCTATAAGCTGACAGTGCGGTGGGAGCTACGAGCTCACCGGTCCCAACCAATCAACCACCTTCCTGTAATCAACTGACCCCTTCTTTCCGCGTGGATATAAACGAGGGCGTGGTCACGTGGCGAAATGTAGACGTGTGACTGGTGCAACGTACGCGTACCTTCCACCGTACTGATGGCTTGGGGTGAATGGCTTGTAGGCTACAAGGCGAACGGCACATCACCAGTGAGGTCAACACATTTTAAAACCTGAGACGACAAGACAAACAGATCCCCAGCCTTCTTGCTCTTTCGTGACAGTCAAACCGTAAGCTTCGACCTATAGGGAGTTTTAGCGAGTGGTTTTTCGAGCCCACGGTTTCGAAATCACGAACAGTGCAGCTTGTCCGTTCCGTGAAACCGTACGTGAAATTTGACATATTTTAGCGAATCGTGAAACTGGCGCAACCGTGTAAACAATGATGATGATTGCGTTTGACCGGTAGCGCCATCTTCTAGCAAACACGTGAAACATTTTGTAAAGTGTAACTCCGTGGCGGCTCGTGTTTTGGGCATACGACTGATGTAAACAAGACGGCCGACGTAACATTTGCCGGTCGGAATTTCAAGAACTCCGAAGCTAGATAGAGTAAAACGTATCTGAATGACCGTAAAGGTATGTGGTATGTCTCCGTCATTTTGAACTTAAAGAATCGTTCACGTTGTTAGTCGTCGAACCAAATCATTTCGTCTGCTCGCGGTCGCCACAGCCGCTAGTCTGGTCGCAGATTGCAAAAATTTACTAGCGTGCGCCGTTTACAGCATTCACGATCGCTTACCATTGTAAGCAGACGTCGAAATAATTAATAATAATGATAAATATTTATTTTGTTTCATCACTGAAACGGGTGACCAAGACAAAAAGGTGCTGCAGCAGCTTGACGGAGGTCCTGGCCCCCTTTACAGCAGGCGATTCCCAAGCAATTTCAGAAACGAACAAATCAGCTACATTGAGAGAAAGGACACTATTTTGAAATGATTTGGTTCAACCTCTCAAATGAAGCAGACCAACAGGATGGACAATCGCCTCCCGCTGTCCTAAGCCTAACGCTCGGCTGGATCGGCGAAGTCAGTCGGCAAACCGACCGCCATCTTTGTTTTTACCCGAGTCGTGAACGATGCTGGCTGCGTTCCTGTAACGACTCCAGCGGCCGGAATGGGAGAAACGAACGAAAAGAGCTCCCCGACGCCCCGAACGACTCGCGCGCGCATGCGCAGTGGCGTCGCCGACGCGTTCGAGGGCGAACCGTTCGTGTGGAAACGACCTGCTAAGACCCCCTTTGTGAACAACAAATGGCCGGAATAAATCGTTAATCCCAAATGCCTTGTCGAGGCGCCAGGACATTTCGTGCGTAGCCTTGGCCTTGGTAAGTAAGGATGCTTTCGGTCGGAAAAGATGGAAAGCGAGCAAAGCTTGTGCCGCTCTTGGTATGCCTCTCTGCCTTTCCTTGGGGAATTCAGTCGGGAATAAGCAAAACGAGGAAATATCGCAACCCTTTTGTTGGAAAAGTACACATTGTAGGAAGCTCGCGTCATCCCTTTCCCGAACTGGCGACGCTTCTGCTAACAAGCATCTAGCCTCCTTGTGTGACAAGGCGCAAGAACTGCGCCTCTTCAGGTTGTCTTGAAACAATACTCCTCGAGAGGATGCGTGAGGATACGTCAACTAGTACCCTTGGGAGAAAAGGATTAGACTGTATTCGAGTCGGAAGGGAAACGTTTCACGACTTCTCGTAAGAACGAGCTCCCATGGCCCGACTAAAGTTACTGACGCGGACTATAACTTCTTCAAAATAAGGAAGGCGAAGCGTATAACCCTTTAACTAAGGACCTCCGCTGTTAAATGAAGAGCGAAACCGGTGAGTCGACTCGACAGTCTTTGAGCCGCATCTAAAGAAGCTATGCATCGTGTTTAACACTTCCATCCTGTGAGCAAGCAAAACGGCTGTTAAGAATGGTTCACCTTGAGGCGCGTGAGGCTGTTACGGTGTAAACGGGAAGATTCAAGTTCTAGTACATATTCGGTAAATAAGATAAACACGAATTACTGCCTCAAGGTATTGAAAAGTAATCTCAAAGTGATTTCGTTACTTTTGGACAGTAATTGTAATGTAATGTCACTACTTTTAGTCTGCGGTAATCTGTCATGTAATTTAATTACGTTTTCGCAGTTTCACAGAAAGTAATTAGTAATGTAATTTAATTACTTCTTGACAGTCATTTTGCCGTCTCTGCAAAGAGGGCTTGCCTCTACGGTGACATTATTCCAACGGCCACAGAAGGTCACAATCAGGATTCTGTGTTTTCAGAGTTCATTTCTTGTGAAATTCGGAGGGGACTTTCGGGGTTTATTTTTAGCGGATTCCCAATCCTTTGAAATGCGAAGTTTATTTTACGGTGTTCTTATATAATACAAATTCAAAAACAAATTAAATAAAGCCTGGGATAGAAAATTTACTGGCAAGTGTCTTTCGGATTTTTTTTTTCGGATTCATTCGAAAACACGGAAGCCTGATCGTAATGTAACAAATGAATAACACCCAACCCATTTAGCGGGGGATTTTTTGCACGCCAAATGTATCAGGTCACTCATAAAAGCGAGACGAGGGAAACAAGCACCTTTGTTGTCTTTTATTTGCAACTATCAGCGAAGCTGATAGCGCGGTGTGAGAACCGCGCCTCTTAGTTCGTGGATGATCGATCTCACAATAAATTGCCTTACTTACACCTCCCTGGCATAGATGTATGAAGTAAGGCTTTAATATAACTCATATTTTACAAAATTAAAATTACTCACGCGTCGCAGACACTAATACTCTCAGTGTCGATCACCCAGGTGACAGCCATTTTGACAAAAGCCAGCACGCCCCTATAAACGTCGTTGGAGTTGAGAATACGCACACCCCCATGCTAAAAATCTCACCGCGTTTGCCTGCACACACTCCACTCTGCTATTATGTATTTCTATTTTACTACGATTATTGTTCAAATGTCGCCTCCGTAGCCAAATCTGCGTAGCTAGTGCAATAAAAAAATTAAAAAAACAAGTCCGCGTTGGCAGCGTACTTGGCTCCCACGCAGGAAGCCTGGGTTCGATCCCTGCCACCGCCTGTTGTTTTTATATTTCCCTAAGCTGATAGATGATACTATCATGTTTGAAAATCATGTAGTTTGTTCTTACTCGCAATGTATATAGTTTCAGAACAATCGAACAGGACAAACGCCGTGGAGAGTGTCTTTGGCCTGCGCTCGAAACAGCAGTCACGCCGCCTAATTCGACGCCCGCGACGCCCGTACCTGTGTAGCTCTGCTTTTGTTTTAGGCCCACGTTTGTCCCTATTAAACGTTTACTTTTCTACTGCATTAACCACATTTCATGCCTTTCATTCATGACAATATGTAACAGTCGCATTTGCCTTAATAGTATTAATTATTAGTTGCTGAAGTAGAAGTCGCAAAGTGGACAAGAAGCATATCAGCTCTAAGTGCAGGCTAACCTATTCGCGGATGTAAATAAACGATTCTTATCGTTTCTCTAGAAGTAGTTCTATTGTAGCATGTAACTACACCAGTTGACACAATTTCGCTCGTGTTCTTCCGTTTTAAATTGAATAGCTACGTCCGGAATATTCCCTCGATAAGTATCCCTGCTGACTATATAAAGTTCATCGCAAACCCAAAGCATTTATTTCAACAAAAATATAAACTCACGCTCAACACATCTGTAACATGAACCAAAATAAGCGAAAACATTTCTTTCGTTGTCGTCATGCGAAGTAAAGCGCCTCTCTGAAGGAACATGTTACATCGACGAGAACAGATATTGTGGACTGCCAACAATACGCACAAACAAAATCGAATTTCGACATCGTCCTCATCTTTTTTTGGCGTGACCTCTCGCGGCACGCTTGCTGTTTTCTTTCCTCCCGCCGTGCCCCTGACAGTGTGTAATGACTTTCGCCTTCTAATGGTTTACTGATGCGATGCCATCCCAGAAATTGTGGCGCCCGAAGGCATTTGTTGCGTTTAACGACGTGTCGCCTGTTGATCTTTCTCTTTTTCCCTCAAATGTTGCCTTTTCCCGAGAGTAAACACAGACCCCGAGGTTCGCACGCGGTTCACGTTAGTCTGTCGCTTTGCTCTCATACACCGAGGCATAATCCCTCTGGTGGAACAAACATTCACCGCCGCTCGCCGATCTGACAAAAGTAGCTTTTTGGAGAGCCGAGAAATATGTTCCAGTAACGCGCTTGTAAAGCAAAAAATGTTCGCTAATACGATGCATTTGGCTTGTCTAGTTGCGAGTATAAGAACTATAATCTATACAAGTTCCTGCTGCGAGCAGTGTCTGCTACCCTTTCATTTAGAGCTCACGAAATATGCGCATCTCTTACAAACTTCAAGCAGTCTACAGAAATCCTATCCACATTTTAACGACTCTTTGAACTTAACGAAAACAATCCCTGGAGAACGGAAACAAGAGGGAAAAAATCCGCCTGGTCTGGGTATCGAACCCGGGACCTCTCCATATGGAGAGGACCCGGGTTCGATACCGGACCAGGCGGATTTTTCCTGTCGCGCACCAGTCAATTAGCTGTGTTTGGAGATTTGTGTTTGTCCTTTTTCCCTCTTGTTCTCTTTCTCTAGGGATCATTTTCGTCATTTTTGTCCAGCTCGCTTGCACCTTTGCATTTAATTGCATTATAATCATAATCTTTGAACTTCCTATTCGCTCACGTCGCAGCGACAATTTTCAATACACTTTCTAAGACTTTCTTTAAACGGATGTCTCTCGAGTACAGATCATAGAAATGCTATCAAATTTCTATCACCACGTCTCAAAACACTTTCTGCAACCATATTTCTACAGAATTTCAATGCACTCGAATCGATAGAATATTAAGGTGCCGTGCGGAGAACCAACATCGCACCCAGCGGAGCGTGATCCTATCATTGTAGCAACCACCAACACGACCTTTTCACCGCCCCGAGCAAGCCGAAGCCCGCGCCATCCTCCTTCCCCCTCCAAACGTATGAGGTCAGGAACCCAGAGCCCGGCTACACGTACGGTTTTCACGGAGTTTCAGGACAATACTTCGAGCGCTTAAAACACAATTACGACGAAACCGTCCGATCCGACGTGCGGACTCCCGGAATGCCCTGGGGGGGGCGGGGGAGAGGGTTTTCGTAGCACCGGAGCGCGTTGAAAGCCCTCGCCTCCGACCGTCGTATTGCCTGATCGGACGTCGGATCGGACAGTTTCGTCGTACATGTGCATCTGCTCACATCGAGTCAGACAATCGCCACTATTTTTGACACTGCACTTCGCCTGTACCGCCATCGAAACGTCTGAGTCAGTATACGCTGGGTCCCGGGACATGCGCGCAATGCCGCAACGAGATGGCCCACGAGGCTGCATTGGAGGAGCTGTATGAGATTTCCCTCCTCCCAGCGGACCTTACCGCTGCCTCATTCGTCGCCCAACGATGACCAGTTTCCCGAAGACGAAGCCTGCGTGTACGACCCAGTCGATGCTGTTTGTCTCGTTCGTCGAGACTGGAAACGCCAACACGCGACGACTCTCGGACCCCAGAACAGCTCCCAATACCTGAAAACGCGCTGCGTCGGCACCAGATGGTCCTGCTTCGACGCCTTCGAACAGGCGGAGCGGTCACGCCTCGTCACGTTTATCGCTTCGAACTGACCCGGCAACGTGAACTTGACCCTTATCTACGTCCCACCCGAGCCTCGCTGCCAGTAATGCAAAGACTCAGAGGCCCACCCGAAACTTCACCATCTCACTTGTGTTATGAGGAACCTAAAAGGAATATTCCAAATTTATTATTTTTTTCGCGGAAAATTGCATTATTGTAGTTAGAAAGGGGATAGACACGCTAAAATATCTATCTGTTTTCTATATTATATAACCTCAATACACTCAGTTCAATAAAAAAAAGTCTACAGAAAAAGCGGCAAAAAAGCTATACAGACAGTGGATACATTCTCTTTAGAATATCTAGAGCCTCTATACACTATCTTCGATAGAAATTCTTTCGAAAGTGGATAAGTATTTTTGTAAGGGCATTTCTTTAGACCAAAAAAGAACACCATCTTCATCCAATGCACACGTTTGACTCACCTTCTTCATCCCAGCATTTTTCTGGATAAGAAAAGTTGTCTTTGACCCATCTTTTCAGCCTATTACGCATCCAAATTATCCATTCAGATGCCCGTTGACAGGGTGTTTTTTCGGGGTTAATTTTTCTCCACATATTAAGTGTTCTTTTGGCGGCGGGCAATGTTTTTCGGGGCAAATCTGACAGTGAACGTCAGGGAAACCTCCATGGAATGTCCCAAATACTTGCAAAACGTCCCGATATTGATAAGAACAATAAGCGAGATAAGGGGACGTGGTTCCCGACGATAGCCTCACGGAATATTGTTCACTGGGTGTTCCGAGTCGACAGAAAAAAGAGGTTGGTTTTGTATATTCAAGGATAGCCCCGATTCGCTTATTTTTGTTTTCCAAATTTCCCCTATTTTAGTAGAAGGGTATTGGGGGACCGTTAGTCCTTAGGTATCTTGCGAAAACACGGAGCCGTACACTTAACGGAGTGACCACATGACCAACCTACCAGACGGATTCAGTCATAGCACTCGCTCAGTTATCTACTCTTAAATTTTCCTTCTCCAAACCTTTGACTTCACAACGAGCACACACCTAGGTCATGGCCTTCTTCACGATAAACGTTTATTTTAATTTTAAGCGTCTCGGCTTACGCCTTGCCTCCTAGCATGCTTCTCGCATCTAGTACCGGATTCCTTAATCAAAGGAACCTTCCTCCTTTCCTTCCCTTCGTGACAGAGTCTCACGACCAAACTCCATTGACCCGACCGTTTCGAGCCTCACCCCCGGTCCTCCTCGCTTAACCAGAATTCCAGGCCCCACGCTCATAATTCAAGGGCCCAATCCCGCTTACTCGGAGGCCACGCGGAACTCAGCCTAACGAGGTACAGCTTAAGCTCTCCACGTACACTTAAACGAAGCACCTCCTTGCTCATTCCCGCGCGCACGCGCAATCTTCTTTTATAACTACATTCTTTTGTTGTCAATTAACTGCCACTTTTAAGCGAACCATGATGTTGACGTCGGCCCGCACTCCAAAACAGCTAGTTTACCAAATTAGCGCGCGCCTAACTGCACAAGACTCGTAGCCCAGCCTCCTAACTCTCGACTAAAGACACGTTCTTATAACGGGCAACGCGGATATTTCTAAAGAATCAACCTCGCCTGCCGCCGCGCGTGTCGAGGAATCCACGAGCAAAAACAGCGCTGTTCAACGGTAGTCTAATATCCGACGCCCGCTCCGCGGGTCCACAAGATAGAGTGCGCGCTCTTCCGCGCGCAAGAGCAGTTCGTCGCGGAGAGAATTAGGCCTCACGGCCTCGTCCGCGGAATGCCCTTTTGTTCGTCCTTGTCTTTCGTCGCTTCGTTCGATGCCCGTGTGCTTCACAAAAGAATCAGGGGGGGGGGGGGGGATTACGGCGTGTCATTAAAAAATCTCGATCTAAACCAGCTGAAATCAAAGAGCGGCGCTCAAGTATATACGGGCGGACTTAATTAAGGCTACGCAAGCGGCTAACTCATTTTGGGTGCATAACTCTTCCCCATTTGTTTTCCATGGTATCCCTCTTTTCGCGTTGTCATTTCATTTATCTCGTGTAATGAAGAATGACTCGTGATTTCACATCTGTTGTGCACCGGTATTTTTTTTCTTTTTCTTAACGTCAGCTCTTTGTTGTCCTCGATTGGCTTCCCTATTTTGAATTCTGTTTATCGTGCTACCCGTCGTTTTCGTCTTTTCTTTCACAAGATTTTTAATATGCTGTTTCTGACACATATGTTTAAAGAGAAGCATCGTCTTTTTTTTCTTTCTTTTTTTATTGCTCATGTTGTTTTTTTCTTTAATACCCTTTCTTTGCTTGTTTTCTCAGTCCTCGCGTACCTCTTCCATATTTTTTCGCTTGCCTAATGCTATTTTTTATATCCACTTGCCAAAACATTCACGATTATTTGGGCTTGATTCTAGTTATTCCTTTTTTCTGCACTTCCTTGTCCGTGGCCAAAAATAACTAAAGATTTCTTCACATATACCGCACATCCACGCCTCATTCTGTCCATGCCGTTTATTTTTTTTATTGCTTTATCTTTAAAGCCTAATTCCTTATCCACTCTTCCATAAGCAGTATCCCTATACCCATGCCTGATTCTTAATCTGCGTTCTTTCTTTGCATCCTCCTTCCGTCCAATAATATTTTTTCTCTCGCAGTTCCTTAACTCTAGTTTCAAATTGTTACCCCGACCCGAATCTTCCTAAATCTTACACGGAAAAGTTTACGTTTACTATTTTGCTATTGTATTTTTAATAACGTCAATGTTATCAATACTTCAGCTTACCTTTCAGACCCGAATTAGTTTTCTCACCGAAAAAGGCATGTGCACAACAGACCGAAATGCAACAAGAGGAAAAGGCTTAAAGGCCGACGTACAACCTCGGATTTCTGCAGGGAAGATAACCCTCTTAGCGCTCCCCTCTCCTAAGCTGCGCGGGGCGCCAAGTTGGGGCAAGGTAAAACGTGGAGAGGATATAGGAAAGGAGGAAGCGCGCAAAAGTGGAAAGCGCAAAGTGTACGTCGGCCTTTAAGGACCCAACGCGTTAGATGAAACGATGGTTTAGAGTAAAAATAAAAAAAAGGCTTTTGTCAATATTGTGTGTCCTCGTCCTCCGCATTACTGTCGTAAAGGC
Organism: Ixodes ricinus; assembly: GCA_037355805.1. NCBI lineage: Eukaryota > Metazoa > Arthropoda > Arachnida > Ixodida > Ixodidae > Ixodes > Ixodes ricinus. The sequence goes on along the minus strand of JAZHYW010028434.1, from coordinate 39,702 downwards.
GCTGTAAAAGTTCCAAATGATGTTTAAAAAAAACAAAAAACATTTCACTGTTTTCTATTTGCAGAAATGTAGTTCCCTCATTCCTCTACTTTCAATTTTCCTAAGTTCTTTGAAAGATGTTCCCGCTTCAGGATTTCCTTTAAATTATTCCTCTCACTCGTACCTTAGTTATTTTATTTCTTACTTTTCCTAATGGTAAAATACATTTCAATCGCCGGAAACCTCGTAAGAAACATTAACAGACACCAACTTCCCTATTACTTCTTTATACACACACGTCAGATTTGTCAAGTCGGTATATCTATTTATCTGTTTCCTAACTGCGTTCTTATTCTATAGAAAATTATCTTTTTTGTTCGCATTCTTTTTACCGGACAAAATTTCTTCATTCTATTTTCGGTCCTAATCTTCTTCTCCCGAGTATAATTAATTTTTCTCTCCCATTACATCAGTCCGTCCCATTGCCCTTAAAAGATAATTACTCATCCGCGTCATTTTCCAATCCCTTGACCCTAAATGGCTGCAGCGTCGCCGCCACCGTGTCTCGCAGCATTTCCCACCCAGCGCGACGCTGGAACGTGGAGACGCCAACACGGACGCCTCTCCCGCTTTGCGGCGTCGCAGAGCTTCGTCTTTTAGGTGGTATATCTGTCCCGTCCATTCACCGAGCTCCAAGTGGTCCGCGTCTGCTCTCTGCCCCACTTCTCCTTTCCCAAATTAGCCGTATTCTTTTCCTCCTCTCCACCATCCAAGCGCCGTTCCAATCCCTTCCTCCCGTTTCCCCGTCTCCCCCCCCAGCACCCCCTTCTTTTCCCGAATCCGTCTTTCAGTCGCTGGCTCATTTCGGATCCCTTTCATCATCAAAGGGGAAGAGAGGGATAAGCGCCACCGGAGCTGTAATTGGTTCCGAATTGGAAGAGTCCGTCGTGTTTGTTGTAACTCAGAGAGCCGTGGCGTGCTCAAAAGGGGCAGCACTTTCCTCGGCAGGGATAGGGAGAAGCTGATCTCTGGGGAAAACACACCGGGCGGTCCGAGGCGCTAATAGGATTAAGTAAAAAAAAAAAAGTCCGCCTTCTAAACAAGGATATAAAAGAGTGTACCACGTTCATTTTTGGAGTATAGATAAGGAGGCTTGAAGGATCGCGGATCTCCGAGGAAATTAGGGAAAGCAAAATTGATGGGGCGGGAAAAGTGAAGAGTGCTTTAGAACGGTGTAATGTTATTCTTTCGTATCAAAAATTCATCTCTCTGGCGTGTTTTTTTTTTTTCTTTTCAGTAGAGGAGAGAAACGCGGTCTTGTGAATGTGAGGTCAAGCGTCTATGCTTTTCTAGGGTCCGTACTAACTTTCATGTAATAAAAACCTAAGAAGTGTTCTAAATGTTACTTTTTTTTTAATAAACGTCACCACCAATTTTTTGAAGAGTACAGAAACATAAGCGCCGGTTAATTTGTTCCTGTCAGTGTTGTCTAAATCACGAAAAAATCTAAAACTATTTTCGTAATTGTCACTCTCTGTACACTGCGAAAACTAATTATTTGTTTTATAAGCTGCAACTAGTGAAAATGTATCAAGGAGAAGCTACAGCGTTTTATACTAACCAAGTTCATTTCTCAAACCATTATTGCAAGTGGCTATTTTTTTATTCATTACCAATTACATAAATGTTTACTCGCGCGTTTCATTTCAGGAAATACACTGATTCAAATAATTGTTTTATGTTTGGTTCGTTTTGTTTTGTATCTTGCCACAGGTGAAAATGTCGTGTGCACAAGGCCTCAGACGATGTAAGACCAAAGTTATAACGGTCAGAAATGCAACACAGGAAATATCGGGAAAATCCGATAAGGACAATCGTACACTACGTCTCTACGTCGTACTTCTTTTGTTTTGTTGTAGTTGGTAAGCGCAAACATTTGTTGTCGTTGTTGTTTTGTAACCAAAACAAGAAATTAATTTGATAACCCAGAGCACTTGAAATGCCGTTAAACTTTATACTTCGTTTTCCTTTGAGTCAGAGAGCAGTTGAAGGATAGAAGACACGCTAACACATTTACACACAACTTAAAACCGCAAGTCACAGCGCGCTTTCTGCTTTCGGTTGATTTGGAAGGTGATAAAGCAGCCACAAAGAATATTACGAACGCCTTGATGCTGTACTTTGGGCGTTCTTCGAATTGGCTCCATTGGCTCCTATGGCATCCGCCGCGCTCCGTAGTGTGGTGCAACCAAGTCTAGAAATGTTCTTGAAATAAGTCAAGCACGCTCATATCCCACACAGTTATGACAGCCAAAACAGAGACGAACACAGGGCAGACGTATCCAAACTGTCATTCCGGTAAGGACATTTGCATACAAGTGACAAAAAAGTCACGAATGTGGCCGTGCAGCGAGACAAACGGCATGCTTGTATTAACAATTCCCTCAACTCGTAGGATTGACGCATCACGCCAGCCCTGGCATGTGGAGCATCTTAATCAACATATTCATGAGCGCCAGCGGACCGACTGTGTTGGGGGTAAGCCTCCTTCAGGGGCGCTCCACGTTGCATCTGCTTCCAAGAAAAGCGGAGCAGATTTACGTGCGGCTTAAGCTTCATCGACCGTTGCAGCCGGAAAGAATTGGCGCCTGATGGCACACGCTGTTCGAAGATTGCATCTTGGGGCTCTAGACTCTTGAGACACAAACGTTTGAGCGGAAAGTTCGCGGAGCGCGCCGTTTGAACTTGGGTGACAGCGACAAAAGTGCGGCATCATCGCCACGAGCCGGCTGGCGCGTTCTCTAAACTTCGGACTCCACTTTGTGTTTGACGAGTCTCCTGTAGATGTAAGGAAAGGCAGATTTTCTCTTTCGTTGCGCACATCTTGCGTTTTTTTATAGAAAAGAAGAAACGAGGAAAGAGCGATTGCTGCATTTTGAATTATTAAACGGGGAGAATGAAATTGACAAAATTTTTAAACAAAATGCAAGAGCGACAACGTCTCTTCGATTTATAAACCATTCTAATAATCGCCTTCCTGTCACTGATATCCTTGCCTGTTCGGCCGTGAAACTTTGTCTGAGCACGAGCAGTGGCTTTCTTCCGAGCGAATATCAGATTCCGGCGCATGCGTCCAGAGCTTAATGACCCAGGTCTTTTACCTGGGTGACAAGCGCCGCAAAGTTGCAAAGAACTACGGCCGTCTATACCTACACTTTCTTTTTTTAACCTTAAGTCAGAGCGCAGTCGTCGCTACGAGGCGATGGGACCAGTCAGAAATTGCCGGAAAGTTCAACGTCACGATATTTTTCATCTTGTTACGCATCTACTCTATAACTGGCCGAACCAAACGAATGAAAAAAAAAAAACATGCAGCGTAATTTTGCCTTGTTTGCGCGTCTTCTAGCTTTTGACTGCTCTGTGTTAATTATGGTGAAACGAGCTACACAAGAAGAAGCGGCCAGTAACCGCTCTGTGAAGGGATACATGGACAACCTGTCGGTTTAAAAAGTGAAATAATCTGGTAATTGCAGTGGAGCGAGTATATAGTACGCGCTCGCGCCAGCTATTTATAATCCTCGAAGTAAAAAAAAGAAAGTCAGGGAGAGAAAGAAGGCGATAGATGCGTAACCGAGACCTGCTAGCATCCATTTCCCTCTGTTCCTCTCTTTAGGCGCTTCTACTTAAATAGTTTACAAGCCACTGCCCCAACTTGTCGTCTTAATATACGGCTATCTATAGGCCCTAAACGATCCATAAAGCCGCCGTCACGCTGCCAACACATCCTACGAAAGGCAGTGTCCAGACACCGCGCTGCGGCGTGGCTCTTGAAAATTATCGGCGGAATCCGCAGACAACTTTCTCATCCTGTCTGCAGAGAACATTGCACATGATGTACCGACAGTGTGACTGTGGCTTAACATGATATGTCCCGCCATTGATATCGGAGCACATCATCACTGCATAGCTTGAAGACAACAACAAAACCCGGGACTTTTTTTTTTTTTTGGCGGTAAGTTACAATTTTGGTAGTTAAAGTGTCCAGAAGCAGCCCCATTCTGGCAGCGGCGGTGGTGAGTGACGGAGAAAAATAATCTTATATGCACGCCTTTGCAGGTTGGTTTCTGTCTCTTACTCATATAGTTTTCTTATATCAGTGTCGCTGCTGCCGCTGCTGCTGCTGCCCGAGTGCCTGTTGTTGCAACGCGATTCTATGTCTAGACGGCTGAACCGTTGTGTCAAAAAATGTCAGGTAGTGATAAACAATGAGGAATCGTCCATCTCTTGTGCTGAGTGTGGGGTGTTCGTACCCCTCTGGGCTTGTGCGGGAGTGGCTGAAGCTACGCTTAAAAGGAAAGGAGACGCGTACCGTACCGCTTGGAAATCCTTAGCTTGCAGGATGACCCTGAAAGGTGGCGAACAAAAAACGGGGATGATATGTCTGTGCTTTTAGCATGGATGAACGGAAAACTGGATGATCTTCTAACCTTGAAGTGCACAGTTGTCGGTATCAAAATATCGGTTCAGCTAATGTTGGATCAGTACGACACCATTCTAAGTCGCATTAAAGAGCAGGATCGTGAGCTCAAAGACCTAAACAAACGCGTTGAAGCAACCGAACAAAGCGAAAAATAGGCGGAGCTAAAGCAGCTCAATCTACAAATGAATGACCTTGAGTGGCGAAGTAGAAAACTGAACTTCGAATTCCACGACCTCCCGAAAACTGAAGAAGACCTGCTAACTAAAGTGAGTGAGATAGCAGAAGAGTTGGAAGTGCCCGACCTGACTTAAACCGAGGTCACAGCTATCCACAAATTACCTTCAAAGCCCGATAAAATTCCAGGTATCATTGTCAAGTTTGCAACGCAAAAACCAGGGACGCCTGGTTGGATAAAAGGACCAGGCTGAAAAACGTTGGAAGCAACACGTACATCAACGAAAACATGACGACGTGTAAGTGGGAACTACTGGTTAAAACAAAAGAATGGGCGAAAAGAAAAGGCTTCTTGTTTGTCTGGCACCGGAACGGGAAACTCTTCGTAAGGCGAAAACATGGTGAGCATTGGTCCTGTCATGAAGGAGGAGGATTTGCTCGCGCTCGATTCGTAGTTCTGCCCACATGAATTTGGTGTTTCTGATATTACGTGTTCGATTCGCCCTACTTACGTCTTACAGATTTGAAACAACGCTTAGGATGCGGAGCTAATATTTTAATGCGGTTTTTTCTTTCACTTAAATGTAGAGTCAGCGAGAAATAAGAAAATTGACCTTGAATGTCTGTTTGGTCAGTTTGAAATTCCTTTCAATGTGATTCTGCTTACTGAAACCTGGTATTCTGGTGATTGGGATTGACGTTTCTAATTTGCCATCCTACAATACTCATTGTTCGAGTCGCACTACCAGTCGCGGTGGAGGAGTGCGTAGACTAATTAAAGAAAGCATGAATTGTCAACTGTTATTTTTGCGCTGTCCCTAGTGATTATGAAGCTTTGTCTTTGTTGACAGATAATACGCTAGTTTGTGTTCTTACCTCTCACCTGATGCTAACGTTTCAAATTTCCTTGCTTTCCCTGACACGCTTCTGGGATTTTGTAGTGATAACAACTTTACTGTACTTATTGTAGGTGATTTTCACATTAATATGTTAATTAAAGCTACACCTAAAAATTATTTAGATGTTATACTAGCAAGCTGTGTCAATGTAATAACCAAAGCAACTAGAATCACCCAGCATACAGAAACTCTTGATCTTTTTGTCACAAATGTTGACAAGACGTGAGTGATGAGCAGGATTTTGAATTATCATGTAAACGACCACCTGCCAATATTCTTATGCATAAGAGGTAAACATTCTCATAAAAAGAATAAGAAGTCCATCAGTCAATTTCAAAACATTATACTTGATAGCCTTGAAAGGTTTCGTAAGTGCTCGGGGAATGGAAATTATGACGATATTGTTAACAAAACAAACCCTGATGTCACGTAAAATGTTTTTCTGAACAGGTTTAAAAAAAACTTTGTAAGCAAGTTACCATACAAAACGTTTAAAACATCGAATTGAATCACCTTAGACCTTACAGCAAAAATTAATATAAAAATAGACTATTCCAAAACTTTAATTAAGCAACAGATCAAACTTATCTAAAAGAATTTAATGTTTACAGTAATCAGCTAACGAAAGCACTTTAAAAAGCAAGAAGATGCTACTGTCACACGAACTTGGACACAACAAGTGGACATATTGACGTTAATTGGAAAAAAGTTTATGAAATTTTAGAACGTGACTGGTCCCATCATGTTGTGGAAAAGCTTGTTGTTAATGGCAGAGGACTTATGGGCACTGTATTAGCTAATGCCTTTAACGATCATTTCGTAAATTTAGCGATAAGTGCATATAAACAAGAGGCTAACTCTTGTATTGAATATAGAAATGAGAATTTCTTTTTCTAGATCCGTTTACTGATACCGAAGTGCTTTTGATCTTGATGAATTTAAAGAACACTAATTAGAGATGCGGATGATATTAAGATTAAACCAGTAACTTATGTTCTAGACATTATAACACTTAATATAATATATATTTTTAATTTATGCATATAAACAGGAATATTTCATCTGTGTATGCAATTGGCCAAAGTGTCTGATTTGTGTAAGAAGGGAGATAGAAATGACATTAATAATTATAGACCAGTATCAATATGCCCAGTTTATTCAAAGGGCTTGAAAAAGTTACTCATATTCGCTTATCTACAAATTTTTATAAACGCAGTACAATTACAAAATTCCTGTTTGCTTTTAGAAAGCATAATTCAACAGACCTTGCCTTACTTGAAGAGAAAGGGTTTATAAGAAATCTTGAAAAATGAAAATTAGTACTCGGGATTTATGTAGACTTTACTAAGGCTTTTGACTTTTAAATCACGAATTTCTACTGAGAAAATCTGGACGTTACGCAATTTTTGTAACAGCTTTAATTCTTCTTCAATACTACTTTGGAAACCGCAAAGAATACGTGTGGTGTTATCATTTTAATTCCACTATAAAACCGGTATTATAGGGCGCACCTCGAGGCAGAATTTTAGGACCTTCTATTTTTAGTGTATATGTCAACGATATCGTAAACACTGACCAGACCACTAAACTCGTTTTATATGCAAACAATACGATTTTTTTTTACTTGACGATGCAGATCAACTTATATCCATGGTTAGCACAGGATTACATAAATTAGACGCACGGACTGATAGTAAAGCTTTAAAAATAAATACCAAAAAAACAAAATCAGTAATATTCAGGCCGAAAAATAAAGTTCTACCTTCGTTAGGTATTACATATATAAATTCAGTCAATATTGAATTGGTTGATTCTTTCAAGACTCTTGGAGTTGTGTTTTCACAACTATGTCTTGGGATGACCACATTGAGCAGTTAAAAAATACATTAGCAGGGATTGTGATTACAACGCAATTGAATGCAGGTCTTGTATATAGCCACCATTACATACTTCCAAAGTAAATCAAAATATTACTATATAATCTCTAATTCGTTCTCATTTAAATTACTTTCATCTGGTTCGGGGTAGTACCACGGCACAAAATTTAAGATAAAAACACATGCTTCAAGAACGAATATATTCTGTACTCCCATACAGAAAACCTGTTCAGAATGTATAAAATAATAAGCCGTTATAACATGTAGAATTGTTGGCTTTCTATAAGATACAAAAATTAACTGCTGAAAAATAATAATACCTACATGACAGAATTGGCTGGTTTAAACCAACGTGTTTTCGAATATAAATTTCGTAACCCCGAATACTGGAATGTAGCAAGTTGTCGCCTAAATCTCGGAAAAGAAATGTTACCGTATAGATTACCCAAACTGCTTAAAACTTTTTATTCAAATAATAACCTTAAATTCAAAAGATATTAATGAATTACGCGATTTCATGTATATTTTGTTTTGTCAAATAATGTTTTTCAGTTCTGTATCTTGCGTATTCGCTGCTGTAGAATGCCATTGGGGGCCGAGAGCTTGTCAAGCCGCTTAGTGCGGCTTTTTTTTTTTCTCGGTCTTCGCCATTGAAAATGGGAAATAAAGATTAATATTACTTTTATATTATTATGTCCTCATCGCCTCAACACGCAGAGTCTGTGCGATTTGACAAAGCAACTCACCAGAAGCGGCAACATGACGGCAACCATAGCAACCACAAGGAGCAAAGGTGACAGGCGGCGGCGGCCGCGGCTAAGAAAAATCCGCTCTCTGCGCGTGGTGGCCTACTTTCGAGCTTTATAAGCCGCGGCCAATTGCCGTCCCTCCCCGTCAAGTTCGTTCGATTTCTTCACCGGATGTCCAGCGGCCGTTCCGCCACTTGCCAGACGCCTGTCCTCAAGACTCGGCTCTGGCTGCGGACACGTCTCTGGGGCGTCGCGGTTGTCTGCACAACGCGACTGGATCGACCCGGTGTCCTCAGCGGATCTGCGCTTCGAAGACGAACAAACAACAGAGCCGCGCCGCTAGGTTCCCTCGGAACTAAAGGAATTTCCGTTTCTCTTTCGTAAGCGTCGGTTTCGCAGGGCCAAAGTGGAATGCTAGAAGGATTTGGTTCCGTAAGCGTCTTTGCTCTGACCTCCGCTGTTTTCGGATGCCCTTTGTCTGCTTGTTTTGGTCCTGGTTATGATGACCTTAGCCCTCTTAGGTGTGCTGGGCCTTATGGGGTTTCATAAAGACACTCGCGCGTTGGCATGCCGATGATAGGCTAGACCCGTTTTTGGATTGGAAGGGCATACGCAGTCTCGAGACGCTAGGATGGTGGTCGGGTACATTTCATTTCCCTTACCGAATATTAGAGCCTTAACGTAAGCCGGAATCTCAGACACTTCTCGAATGCTTTTCGCTTTTTGTCTATCGAGGCACGGGAAGACTTTTTAATCAGCACCTTTGATCTCGTAATTAAAAATGAATTTCGAGCGTTTTAGGCCTCCAAAGACACGTTTAGACGATCTTAAATTTGAAGTGACACTTGGTTTTCATGTTTAGGCCCAGCGTGAACAGACAAGACGAACCCAACTTTTACATGAAAAGAGCACAGACAGGGAGACTTCGAAAGTAGAAGGGTACAAGCTGGCGCAAGCTTTTAAAATGTAGTCTCGAGAGTTGTTTTTGTTTTGTGTCCCTTAACTCCGGGAAGTATTTTTCGATGTGAACGGTTGCCAACATGCTTCTTTTCTAATGCCATATTCCGATCAGAGAGTCGAACCTCTAACCAACACTGACTGCAGGCGCGCCATGTCCTTACACCTCACCAACCTGAAGAATAAAATAACGCAAGCGCTTGATCGAGGCGGACCGTTTGGAAGTTTGCTCCTGTCACCAGAAGGCTGCGTTTTTCTTTTTGTTTTTTGTTTTTCATACACGGACGGACAGTGTGAGCTGCTAGTTGACTCAGTGGGATTAAACCGTCGGTAGCTCTCCACATGTTTTCTTTTGGTTTCACCGTCATCCTATAGACTGCCAGCACCCAAGGGCATCTTTGTACGAGTTTTTCTTGGCCGCAGTAAGGCAATACCAACAAGCCCACGTCGTGGGCCCAAGGCGCTGTTGTTTTTCGGTGGCATCGTCTCGCGCCAACACTGCCCATTACGTTATCGTTAGTGGATCCGGACCTGCCCCAAACGGCAAACACGCCACGGCTCGAGGGGAGTCGTAAGCCTGGTCTTCTATAGGTTGTATTGCTCGAAGCTCCGTGGTATAAGACGGTGCGGATTGTCTCTTGGCTGTTCGATCAAACTGACCGCCTGCTTGCGACGCGCAAACAACGGCGGCTCGATTTTTACACTCGGCATATGGTATGCTCTCGATAACGAGGAAAGCTGCCGTGCTGGCGACTCACACGAACTGCGCGGCACAAACCTGGCCATCAAGACAACGTGGATGAATGGATGAATGTTACTGGATATACCCCTTGTAACGGGTGGTTGCTTGCGCCACCTTGCCTATGTCTCAAAAGAGAAACCGCTGCAGCTATGAAGGGTTGCCTGGCACAATCGCAACGTTTCTTCTTTATTTTTTTTTTGCGTAGATTTTTTTGGGGGCGTGTTGTTTTTACATTTGCCCGGGCTCTATTTGTAAAGATAAGGGCCTCGATCTTGTAACACTTTCGTTCGTTGGCTGCATAGCGTCTCGATATCGTTAAGCTAACGCCAAAAACTATTATTTCCCGAGCAAATTTGTTTCGTCGCACTATTATGACTGCATTTGTGGTATACATGTGTTAGGGCGTCTTTCCTGGTAAAAATGCAATAAACTAGACGTACAGTGAATTGGCAGTTTTATGAAACAAAATGTAAAGAAAGTAAAAACGCGAGAAAGCATGAGAAAAAAAAAGTTACGATGATGCGTTTGGCAGCTCCGAAAACGATCCTGCCACTCCGTAACAAATAACCCGTTTCGGAAAGTGGTATTATATTAAAAATACTCTTCAGTTCTGCCCATCATTGAAGGCAGACAGATTCAGCGGCGGAGGCAGTGCTCATGTGCATCTGCATCGAGCTATTAAAGCCAAAATAACGCTAGAAGTATACTTGGAAGTATTGAAAGCACGTTGCAGTGTACTCTCTATATACTTATATATATATATATATATATATATATATATATATTTGGAGCGTAGTTCTTATTTCATATCTGCGATATTAGTCTACGATTAGTGCATTTCTATTAGCCGAGGGGTTTACCTTCTTCCTTGGTGTGTGTTCATTTATGCGGGGCCGTTCACGACGACTGAGAATATTTAAGAAACTAAGAACAGCGAGCGAAGATGGACAAAGGACGAGAAATGAAGAAGTACATAAACGGAGCGCTTTTTTAAGGCATAAAATGTTTTTGTCCGGAGCCCTCAACATCACATTTTTGTCTGTCCGACGGTGCATTTTCCGCGGAATGAAGCCGGGAGGTCGACCTCATCTGACATAGCGTCAGGCAGGGTTGGGCAGTATCGCGATACAAATGTATCGCGATAGTATTTCAGGAATACATTTCGTATCTGTATTTCTGTATCGCGATACATTTCTTTCACCAGTATCTGTATTCCTGTATCGAAATACATTTTGAATGCTCCGTTGTATCGCGATACAATCAAGGTGAAATGTATTTCGTTACATTTCTTAAAAATAATCCCCCTGCCCCCCCCCCCCCCCCCCCCGAACGAAAAATAATACAAATCCAAACGCATTTTTTTTTTTACTTCTGAGGGCACTAGGGTCAAGGAGATGCTGGGGCATTGTTACCCTGCTGACCAAGGTTTCTTACGATTCTCCAAACTATTTTTCTATGCGTCCTCTTCTCTCTTCTGAGAAGTGTTAGTCGGCGACTCGAACCAGGTGGCGCGCCAGGAGTGGAGTCAGAGCATCTTGTGCCGCAGGTCCTTAGGTAGGGGTTTCTTGAGTCATTGTTTACTGGCATCCAAAGCCCGCTGCTAACTGTCTCTCTTGCCTTAGCTTACACAGTACACCCAGCCGGCAAAGCTGAGTCACAGTCCGTTGCAGCACAAGCCTGGTAATAGTTGACTTGAAATAGTAGGATGAATCACGCAGTGAAGTTCAACACATATTCGAATGCGTCTGCGGCTGCGCCCGTAATATTACACGGCTCAGGGGTACGTCATCAGCCGACGGGAAAGTGACCCGCTGCTCTGGTGATCCGAAACCCAGGAAGGGCAGACGTGGCCTCGCTGTGCTGACCCAGACTTCGTACACCTGCGACTCGTCTCGAGCGCGCTGTTTCTGGGAGAGCTCGCGCCTGTGCCAGCAATATCAGGTCCCAATCCACGAGGTCTCTATTTGGAGTATGCAAGACGAAACTTGAGGACTGCAATCCAAGCGTCGGTGGCGGAGGGTCGGCAGGAAGTACCTTCACAACAGGGATGCCACAGTATCGTTTTTTCAACCGTAACAGAAGATAAGACATGTGTTCCTGGATGCTTCAGGTGGTGCACTATTGTTGAAAATTCCAAATGACACTGCCTGCACGATCTTCAACGAGGTAACCTACAACGAAAGTACGAATTGTCCTTTCATACAGCAGCGTGGTAAAGTTTCATGTTCAAGGCCACAGCTACAGATAAAGAATACCAGTTCATTCCACCGTGACGTCATGTGATCAATGTTGACAGGGGCGTCCTTATTGGACAGAGGCGTGGTGACGTTATGATGGGATTTAGGATGACATAGAATTTATTTAGAGGTCGATGTCTTTTCGCATCCCTCGTCAGACAGACAGGATGTCAGGAAAGGGACCGCGGTCAGTCCTTGATGGGACGTTTTTTTGAGCCCATTGAAGACTGCTCGTCGTCCGAAATCACCACCCTCAAGGCAAAGTGCCAAACCTACGGGAAAGTAATTTCAGGATCAAAAACTTCCACTTCAAACTTCAAGCTTCATCTCATTCGGCGTCTCAAACAAATTTGAAAAATGTATTGCAGTATCAGTATTTCTGTATTTGTATTTCTGCGCTCCCTAAAATGAATTCCTGTATTTGTATTTCTAAATACTTTTTGTCTCTATTTAAAATGTATTTCCGATACGTATCGCGATACATTTTTACAGATATATTTCAGTATCAGTATTTTAGCTACTATTTGAATGTATCCCAGTATTTGTATTTCCAAATACAGTTTTGAGAATTTCTGCCCAACCCTGGCGTCAGGTGACCTGTACACCAAGTGGAGGAATTGGACATAACGCGACCTATACGTCCATTCAGTTTCCCCGATAAATTTAGCGCGGAAATCGACATCACCTGACCTGTACATCGATTGTTATCAGGGAGGATTATAACCTCCACACTTCTTAGAGTGTCGGTAATTAGATTGATAATTGAATTTGTGTACGAAATACGAATGAAAAGTGCGCATTCGTACACTTTTCATTTGTACACATTCGGTAACGTTATCCCGAAGAAAACGCTCGTTTATTTCGAGTGTTCTTTATATATATATATTTCTCAGTCGTCAGTGAAACACCTTGTATAAATCCCACATGTCCACCCTTTCAAAAGGAAACGGTCAGCCAGACCGTTTCCCTATGCATCAACCAGCTCAACTGCAGCCCGTCCTTCCACCCTTTCGCTCGTAATTTCGTGCAGTTGTTGTCTACTGCGTGTGCCCTGGAGTGTTCTTCGGTTGTTGACGCGGTTCCCTGCTCCCGGTTCTGGTCAAGATCGCGACCGGGTCCCGGCCGGAGAGAGTCCACCTTCCGGAAGCAACCGGTCCGCCGATCCTGGCGGGCTCTCATTAAATTGCCGCGTTTGGCCGAACATGGGAAGCTACTCACGTCTTCGTCGCGTTCGCTTTGATTTTGCTTTTTGCGTTCACTCGTCGGAGCGTTTCTTTCGGCTGACGACTTCCCGCTGTACCGAAGCAACGTAGAGACATTTTTTTCTGTCAAGAAAACGCGCCTAGCTTTGCTATTTCCAATTCGTCCGCATCAATGGTCCTCGACGAGTAGTGTCGCTTTTTGTTGCGTCGGATGTCGACGTGGATGGGACCACGATGGTAATACAAAATATTAGTTTGACACGAAATGAAGGCAGAGCGCCGGCTAAAGCGAAGAGCTCGAGCACTCAGCAGCGAAGAAGGGAAAGAAGTAGCTTAACATCGAATGGCCTGGAGTCAGCCCTGACGGTTAAGCATTAAGTCAACCGTAACTTTTTTTTTCAAGTTTACTTTTATTTATTGCGAACAAAATGACACGTGACTTTTATCTTCTTTTATTGTTAGTTATTGTTTGTGTTCTCTTTAGTTCGTAGAATCATATTCTTCCGTACCAAAAAGAAATATACATTTTTATTTTAATTATTGCTTTGTCGAACCTGTTAGGAATGAATTTTCAGACTTTTTTACGCGAATAAAAAATCACGCGTCAAGATTGATTGCTCAATTTTACAGCCGTCTCATTATATGTTACTTTTATTAGAAGAGGGGTTCATTTTAGCCTATATATCATTGAGAAAGCAAATTATTTCAAAGGGCTTGAAGAACAAATAACCTTCTCTTATTATAGTATAAATTATAAGAAGGAGAAATGACCTGCGCTTACTACAGTGCCAAAACGTGCTTAATACATAAGTAAATAGTATAAATGTTCAACTGTGTTAGGCTTATCGGTTCTTTACTAAAACTACATATATATAAATATATAAAACAAAATGATTAAACAAATATACACATATTAAGTGCTTCCCAATACATGTGCTGCTTGGAATAGTCGTTATCAAGGTAGAAAAATATCGTATTTCTTTTTTAATATAGATCAAATAAACTAGGTATGTGTGAATGAATCATATTCTTCTTTGATTTAAATAAGATGAGTGATTTAAATAACTGTAGCTATTAAAAAGTTATTCTTTATCACTAAATGTCTTATTGATATGGCAGATTGATTGATCGATGTGTCCGATTACTGAAGACAATGCGAAAAAATTTCTGTAAATTTAAGGTAAATTTTAATTACAGATATTTTATTGCGGTAAACCCCGCCATACTAGAACAAATGCAGCTTGATTTTTTGTTTGTTGTTGTGATGAAGCTTTATTTTCATTTTTTCGCTTTCCAGTTTCTTTTTTTTTTGCTATACGACATATTGCTCGAACAACAATCTGATTAGCCTAGAAGAGCAGCACTATTTACTCATTTTCAGCCAGCTGTAGATATCTCTTGCATGATGATTCTTTGATTTAAGTACAAAACAAATGTACACAGAAAGCATCAAATGGTAAACAAACTCTTAATAAAAATACTTTGGGGATGATTTGTGCCAAAAAGGTTTGATCTTAGTCATCATTGAAAAACCAGTTTGATTTAATTAATGATTTAATAACGATTTAAATCAAGTCTTAAATCAGGATTTTTTGTTTTTAATCTTCCATCCTGATCGTAGTGTTCAAGCGTAAACTAGATACAAGAGATGAGATTACCATGTAAAGATAAAAATAATTTATATGTCATTCTATGCTTTTCCAGTCTACACTTTAGTGTACAAACCATAGGTTTGTACTCTAAATAAACAATAGCATAAAAACAACGCAGACACTGGAGCCCCCTTGCAATATTTATGTGAAAGAGGACGTCCATTCACGCATACCTTAGATAAAATTTAATTTTACGTGACAAATGCGGACATCAATGTCCACGATATGGTAGCACAGAGAACATAAAAAAGTGATAAAAAGTTAATACGCGCTGACTGAGCCAAGAAGGAACATAGACATTTATGAACAATAACAAATTAATTTAATTCACCTCTCCGTCGAAAAATCTGTGAAGAAATAATAAATCACTACAGTAACTGCTCAGTACGAGCAAATAAATTAAAAAATGCAAGGTAGACTTTTTTAATTATTAAAATGTATCCTTGCATTATAAATGTCAACCTCTATTTTTAACGTACGTATTTGTACATTCTCTTTTAGAGGCTACTGTTACAGGTAGGATTTATACCTGCGTAGCAGTTCGTTTTGTGATATACATATTCATATTAGGCATGGACATACACATTTGCGTGGTTGAAAATTTCCATGCCATAGAGAATATCGCTTAAAAAAGTAGGGCTCGATTTGAGTTGTATTACACAAGTCATATTCACTAGTTTTCGAAAATTACATATTTTACTAAAACATTCCTTGTCAGATAATTTTCTGGCAGCCCCTTTGGATGCCAGAAAATTTGCGACGACCCTATAGCATTTATTATACAGATAATTTTCAACTATAGAGCAGCGCCAAACTAATTTAAAACATCCTGTGTTTTTTTTTTTATGGACGTTATTTTTTTATATTTCATTCATTTATTTACCTTGAGGACCCGTTTCCGGGTATTACACAAGGGTAGGTAAGTTAAAAGACACTTGTTTGTGTCTTTTTTAATAGTACACATAACTTCGCTTGGTGTACCACGTGCGCATTTTGGACAATTGAGTGAATGGATGCAGTAAAGGAAGTTGGGTGTGTATGTTGAGTTTCTATAAATAAATCGGTGTGGTGATTTCAAATTTCAACTACGGTACATTTCGAGTAGCATGGCTTCGTTTTAGCTTTGGGATAATTTATCTTTGACAGCTTTTCTTCTTTGACAGCTTTCACAACACTGTGTTGGATATGAAATAAAACAAATTGAATGGAACCGCCTTTGGTCAGATGTCTTGTCATTTAACTGTGTTTTCTGTATATACCGATAATCAGCGAAGAATAACCCCCGAAGGGTTTTTCCCCGAATTCGGTAAGAACCGAAAAACACTTAATTGAAGCTTGCTTTGAAGAAGAAAAACCGCAGTTTCACGGAAGGAAAGTTTTAGAAATAACTTTTTTTGCGTCCAACCCAAGCACGGACCGCACTGAACTGTCCGCGATACTGTTTGTTTGTTCGGAAATTGTTTATATGTGGTTTATTTAGTGATAAATAACACATACGTCGTGATGTTTAGAGCGCGCCTGATAAACCTTCGATACATTTTACACGCCGATAAACCCCGATTCGTGGGTTTATCGAGGCTCATATGGTAAAAACCCCAATTTTTGGGTCGGTGTCTCTTTGTTATATCACAAGTAAACACCAAAAAACACCGAACTCGGGCAAAAACAATAAACATAAAAAACTGACCCCTCAACGTGAAGAAAAATAAGTAGCGAAAACACGGAACCCTACAGATAACATGGCCAGAAATTTGCGACAGGCGTTTTTAGTTCACTTAAATGTGTCCACGTGGCGTATTGACCTTTAACTTTTGCACCGTGTGCAAATTTCCGCCAAAGCGGAGTGTGTGCTGAGTAAAAAAAAAACAAAAAAACAGTAACTTCAAAAACCAAAAATGATGAGATAACGAGTGGCTTGCGGTGGGAACATACTGGTATATAACTTTATCGTCGACACTGCGACCTAAGGAAGACCATCGGAACTTTTCAACGATTTCGCAGAAGCGATCGCACGTATTTCTCTATAGTTCTTGTAGTTGACTTGGAGCGCGATATAGCTAGGTATGTACCTTAAGATACAGATGTGTTGTCAGTGGGTAAAGGACATAAAACGTACACTATTAGTAGTGTAGTAGTGGTTGTTTCCGTACAGGACGTACCTAAGGATGGATCGTCATTTTATGAATTTCAGGAACACAATTTTTTTACGCCTTGATTTTTATCCACTTTCCAATTGGTAATGTTGTCACCAATAAAAAAAGCAGATTAATTTTAAATAATGAACTTTTAACGAGGCGAAATAGGGCCTCCAAACCAGACTTGGACGTAGTTCAACTACTCTACTCAAACTACTGTAGTTTAACTACTTTTTCGAGTAACTTGGTAACTTTCAATTACAAATTTATTTGGGTAATTAGTAGTTTAACTTAACTACATTTTTTAGGTAACTTCTACTCAAATTACTAACTACTTTCTAAATCTAGTGCTAATTTTGCTCACCACAAAAGTTTGAGCGCAGAAATAAAACGGCGACAGATGAAGTGACATGTCCAAGCAAGGGGCCCCTCACATTCCGTTCCCACAAGCGTCCTTGGGCCAAGGTGGCGACGAGCAGCCAGAACGGAACACCGGCGCGCACGAACACAGTAACAGATGCTTAACAAGCCTTGGTCGGGTATTGACCTAATCCGGTAATGCACGCAGGCGCCGCACCTCCAGCTTCAACCGTGAAAGACGGGGACACTCCGAGGGTTGTTGTTTTCATGTCTGCCTTTAGTGAGTTCTGACTCAAGCGGTTTGGGGATTCCACGGGTAGGCGCCACTGGAATGACCTCGCAGCTGGGCACCTGTTTCCATGGTCGCCTCGTCAGCGCATACTCCCTTGCAAAGCCGGACTTTCCTGCCCACAAACGCAGACAGGGATAATCCGTTCATGGGAGCAACTTCCCGCTTCAAGCTACAACTGTACGAGCGACGATGCCTGTTCACGTAATCCTTCGCGTCCTTCCGATGCCGTAGAGGCCGGCAAAGATTACAAGTCACCCTTGGGAAATCCTTTTGTTGGGCCCGGCGTCAGCGGCAAAGTATACTTCGTTTCATCTTTTGTTCAACCAAAAATATTTTTTCTTCAGTAGCGTACCACTAGCACCGCATCTGAACGCGCAGTCGTCTGGATGATCTCATCGTCGTGGAACGAGACTTCAACCCTTGACGGTCAGGTGCACTCGCTCAGCGTACTCTCCGAACGTCGTGGGAATAAAGAAGGACCAATCATAACAATCTCAGCTTGCCGAAGAAAATAGAAAAAAGGAGGAGAGTCACATGCTTCGTCATGGACGCCGAAGATGCTGACACTCGCTTTCCCGACCCTGCACAGCTTGTTTCTGAAATTCAGCGCTGCCGTTCCATCCAGCGCATCGGTGGAACGTCTTTTTAGCTTGGTTGGGAACGTCTTTAGAAGGAAAAGGGGAAAACTCTCCGATAAGGACTTTGAAAGTCAATTGCTTCTGCGAGCGATTAAACTATTTTGGTGAAAACGCAATCCATAAAATGACTGCATTTATTTTAGGCTCGCGGGGTTTTCATGGATCAAAACTGCTGTTCATTTTGCTACCGCAAAAATACAAAAAGTAACTTCGAAAGTAACTTCAAAGTAACTCGCTACTTTTTACAGTAGTTAGTAGTTTACTCAATTACAATCATGAATGCGTAATTTCTACTCTACTCCAATTACTTTTGGCGTCAATACTCAGTAACTTAACTTAACTACTTTTTTTGAGTAATTTGTACATGTCTGCTCCAAACTTAGAGATAGAGGTGCCACGCATCTTGCGTCGGCGACGGAAGGGTGACCGACACGAAGCAGAGCGTTATCGCTACTTTCATGCACGCGGCACTTTCAGGAATGCTCTGAAGAAGAGCACTCGATGAAAGTCGAAAATGGGCTGAAGTTATTAGAAAAATACACAATTAATCAGATAAGGATCCAGGCCGAACGGGATACAAACCCCATTCCTCTGCATGACAGCCGCACGCGTTGCGAACTCCGTCAAGCACGCGGCAGTATCGCCTATACTCCGTCTCACATTCAAGTCCAGCCGCAAACGACGCTACGGGCTGATGGCACCAATCAGACAGGGTCGAAAATGCTCCGTCATGGTGTTCGTCATGTTTCTGTACATATCCTATCATCGCTGAACCAATTATAAACAAAAAAGGTCCCGTGACTTGCGCTTTTAACGCTACTTGATTGGTCCCATTAGCTCGTAGCGCCGGCTGCGCATTGACTTGAGCTGAAACGAAGTATAAAATTATCGCTGATGTGGAATTTACCTCACATCCGAATGTGCGACAATATTATGTTTATTTCATTTATATCATGTGTTTATTTTAGGTTCATGCCGTTTCTTAAAATCCGTAAGGCTACACAAATGCAGTTTAATCACCTCAGTTATACGGCTGGGTCATTATATAAATGACTGATCGTCACGATAAGTCGAATAATTACCTAAAAATGGTCAAATAGTTTTTATTTGTAAACATAAGCATATTGTTCAAATCAGAAGCTGGCTGAGCGTCATCGAACACCATTAAATAAGTAAATTTTGGAAATAATCGCAGAACATGGGAAACGCGGTGATAAGCTACTGTTAGCACTCGTGCAACAGGCACAAGGCTAGCGGTGCTAAAACTCCCATTTTTACGCATTCGTTTATCTTTTGAAATTTGAGAAACCGCGCCTCTCCAGGAAACTTTTTAAGGAGAACGCAGTTTTCTACTAAAGGCGGAATATAAAGTAAAGCCCTCGAGGCCGTCCTGGAACAGTTACAAAAACTTCAAAATGACTCTTTTTGAGATAACCGGTCCCAAAGTGGGGATGGTTCGGCCGTTTTGACGCATTCTTTCATATTTTAAACTCGTTGCACCCGCGCCTCATCAGGAACTTTTTTTGAAGTCGACCGAAAGTTTAACTGGTAACGCAATACAAAATTTCGGACCCTCTACTATAAGCTGCGGATATGGGAAATCCTCTAAGATGAGCCATCTTTGTGTAAACGTATCTCGAAATGGACATGATTCCACTATTTCCAGGCATTCGTTCCTCATTTCAAATTTGGGCACACGCGCCTTGTCCGGGGACGTTTTGAGATCGACCGAATTCTCAACTGGCGACGAAATATTAAATTTCAGGCCGCCGACTACAAGCCGGTGCTATTTCACAATCTTGGGCTTCCGCGCTCTTCGAGGAATGTGATATCAACTCGTATATTTCAATACGCTCTTCTCCCGAATACTTTTTTCCTGTTTGTGTGCAGGGCAATCCGGATAAATTATTTTTCACGTGCTGAATGTTTACATTAAATTATTTATCCCAATTAAAAAAAATTAATGTAAGCATTTAGCACGTGAAAAATTATTACTTTCGACATGTGAATGTTAAGTTCACAAGAACAATCATCCTCATAACTTGGGTACTCGCCGCAGTGCTACAAATCTTTTCAATAAAAGTAATTTTGTTATAATCACATAACAATATTAATTAGCAAGAATATTTTGAATTTTATTTATATAATTTTAGATTATCGTAATATAAAACAGCCGTTTTTGTGTGCTAGTTTATTCATATCAGTAGCAAAATACTGGAAATAACCGCAACCGCGTAAAGGAGAACGATTTCAACTTATTTGGCAAATTGTTTTCAGGAACCCCCAAAAAATAGTCTTGAGAAAAAACGAAATATACCTAGCACATAATCGGTTCTTCTGGTTTACTGTAGTGTTATGGCAAATCTTTTACTTTATTGTATTTTTAAATTGTGCTCGTTTGAACTTCGCTGTTTCTCAAACATTTGCGCGAGGTGCCTCCGGAATATATTTTCCGACAGATGTAGTACACATCTTAGACACTACATAATTCATGGGGAGGGATTTTATTTATTTTATACAATTATAACGAGTTTTGAATGCCCAAGCATAAGCTGTAGGCTTTGATTAACTTGGATATTATCCGAAGTGGCAATACATCAAAAACTTTATTCCACTGAGAAACCTGCAGTTTACATGTCATCATCTTGAAATTTTGGCACATATACGATAGAATGTAGTAGTATCACGTCAAATTGTACAAAGCGTAACGTTTCGGTGTTATGGTCATATGTGTAAATTCAATACATGGGCTTCTACGGGAGCGCTGCCGTAATCCGCCCAGAGATGGCGCAAGCATACGATGGCCCGAATTTCTGGGGATGCATGTCCATTGTGTCAGCCGAAGGGAAAGGTGGTACAGGTTTACAAACTCGGGTCTGGCGTGCGTTTGCGGCACTAAGGTCTATGTCTTTTTATTACCTTGAACGCGCATTTTATTAGCTACGCTATAGAGGAGGTGACGGAGGTGGATCGTAAAACATATACGCCTCGTAAACTTGTTTTCTGGACCAGAGTGCATGCCGCAGCGCAGAAGAGCCCCGCAACACTAGAGGGAAGAGACAAAGAAGGTTGAGCACGAATTCCTCTTTCCTTCTTTCCGGTTTCGCACACGGTTATCGAGAGAGTTGGGGAGGGAAGAGAAGTAATACTTTGGTCTTTCTTTCCTATCCCTGGCCTTTTAAAGCATGAAACGCTTTTTCATGCTACCCCCCAATGCCAAAACTTGTTGCCTGTCCGTCCATCTGTCCGTCCGTCCATCTGTCCGTCCTTTCGTTCATGTCCGTCCGTCCGTGCATTTCACGCTAAATATAACAGGGAAATCGATGTCACGTGACCTATACAGAATTCTAGTTTCCCCGCTAAATCTAGCGGAAAAATTGACGTCACTGAACTGTACACCGATTCAGTTTCCCGCTATATTTGGCGGGAATATTGACGTCACGTGACTCGACGTCACCTGACCTTTACTTTATATATTTATATAGATGCCACGTTAACTAAACTATACAAATACTGTACATACAGTCTTTTAAACAAATTAAAGACTTGAATTCTGCATTTTAAGACTGAAGGTAAAAGGTCGCTGTCAATTTTTTAACCTACTGTTTTCTTAGATTTCTGAAAACGTTGCGGCCTGCCCACACATAGCGCGAAAAATAACGATAAGAAAGATTTTTCGACAAAAAAAATCACTGGAAGCAACCAGAGAAATAAAAATCTAAAAGCACAACCTACGGGATTCGATATTAGGCTGTAGGAACCACGCTCAGTAATTATGTGCACCCAACTCTTTAACAACCAACACCCGCGCCTGCAGCTTCACACGGTGCTACTTGATTGCCCACCCTCCCCTCGTGTTTAATCTTTATTTTTTTAAAGAAACAAAAAAGCAGCAAAAGTTACCATCTAAAGCCTGATATCGCAGTCCACCACAGGTCTTTGAAATCGATCTCAATTTCGCGAAATTCGAGCAGCCTAAAATTTAAGCGGAACAAAGAACACAAAAGCATTTTACTTTCGCTTTGTTTGTTTCTTGCACCATTAGCGGCCGCTCGGGGATTTTGCGTATGCAAATATAGTGCCCGAATATCTTAAGCGCCCTCGGATGGAAATTTCGCGCGGTTTCGTGTACGCTTCCCAGTTCTACGCGTGTAAGTGGCGAACGGCCGGCCGAACACGGAGCCCACCGAAAAAAAAAAGTATAGTGTCCATTACGACCGTTCTGGGAATCATGATACACGACTCTTCGTGGAGCTGCTTTGCTGAGACTGCCGTACTTTTGAATCGTTGCTGTTGTTCTCATATACACGTCTCGGTTTCTTCGTGACCATATTTGACGGTGCTCGATTTCGGGCGGCTCCGAAGTTACGGTATATCTTCCCAGCAGGTGATGTGTGCTGCACTGCTGCTAATATGATGATCACTGTTTATGAATAAGGTACTGCGCTTTCGCGCCGTTTTTATTTCTTTCGTTATCTCTCAGGATACGATCAGATCATGTAGTGCTTTCCTTGAAAAAAAAAAAAAAGAATTGCACTGAAGATATAAAAAAAAAAAATCCATTAATATTTTTCGCGCATGCGACGATACATTTTTAATATGCGAAGTATATATTTAATATATTTCGTAGTTTTGTTAGTGACAGTAAACGCGTACGTGACATTCGCTGCTGCCAGGGACCCAGTGCAGCCGGTAAGCTATACATCCTAGAACTATATCTTTAATATACTATTGGTCGACTATATTTCCAAATTCTAGGACGGATGGTGTGGCTGGAAACTCTAAATGCTCGTCAAAGCTGCATTTTGGCGCTGCATGTTATCGGCTCAAACTTCAAGGTTTGCAAGTCATTTAATCACTGCCACAATAAGTATGGCAGGAAGGACTCGCAGACTACCTCCAGGCTTCCTACCTTCGACAATACTTCGGCGTTTCGTGGACTTCGAGCGTGCACGTGCAGCAAACTTAAAAACAACAGAAGGCAATAAGTGCGAAATAAAACCTGCACTAAAACAAAAAATACGCCATGCGTTTTTTGTTTAGACTCCAGACTGCAACACTCATCTATCCGTGCGCAAAAAAGATATTTAGTACGAACGTAACGTTTTCCTGACGTCACTATAGAAGAGCCCAGCCCCTCTTGTGTTTCAAAAGTTGTTTCATAAAAAAGATTAATCTCCAGCAAAGTCCCAGTGCGCCTCAACGCATACAAGGGCAAAGTCTAAGCTTCCAAGTGGCGAGAGGTGCTATATTTATTTGTCAGACGAATGCGCCTCTCGGTCACGCCAGCCAAAAGCCCCAATAGACAAAGAGGCGTTCTCCGCAGCGCGAGAGACTCTCATCGGCTCAAAGGATTAACGCGAGCGTCAGCTCGTCGCGACAGTAAACCGCTCGTGGCCACCGCGAATGTGCCAGTCTGGAGCGGGGCTGAGGGACTGCCCAGGGCACGCCCCGAGGTTCTCGACAACCGCGCCATTACTCGCCAAGTTCACGGCAGCAGACAGCTGTCAGCAGCGGAGCCCGCCCGGAGAGCGGACAGTGGGTCGGCCCTGTCGGAGCGGCAGCTCGCGGGCAGGTAATGAAAGCGGCCAGCAGCCCGGTAAAGCAAACAAAAAGACGGGTGTGCATCGCGAGCGCGTCGGGAGCAGGAAACCCCTTTGGCGCGAGCCAGCTTCGCCCGATCGATCGGCGAACTGCGCGCGCAGCGCGCAAGCGGTGCACCGAGACTGTGAGCGGAGGGACCCGCCGGAGCGGCCTCAGAGCCGCGGAGAACCGCCGTGCCGCACTCATCAGCGAGCGACATGTCTTCGGCCAGGGCCTCGAGCAGCGGCGTCCTCGAGCTCAACGTGGGCGGCAGTGCGTACGCCACGTCGCTGGACACGGCCCAGTCGTCTCCGTGCTCGCCGAGCTCGCGGAGTCTGGACCCCGGGACTCCCAGGGCCGCGTGTTCGTAGACCGGGACGGACCCCTGTTCCGCTTCATCCTCGACTTCCTGCGGTCGGGGCGCCTCCTCCTTCCCGAAGAGTTCCGGGAGCTGGCCAGACTCAAGGCCGAGGCGGAGTACTTCAAGATGGACACCCTGGTCGCCTGCCTCTCGGCCACGTCCGACCTCCAGGTGCCCGCCAGTTCTCTGATCCCCTTCCCAGGACAGCCTGGCTACATCACGCTCGGCTACCGCGGCACCTTCGCCTTCGGGCGCGACGGACTGGCCGACGTCAAATTCCGGAAGTTGACCCGTATCCTCATCTGCGGCAAGGTGACCGTCTGCAGGGAGGTCTTCGGAGACAGCCTCAACGAGTCGCGGGACCCGGACCGCGGCCAGGATGACCGCTACACGTCCCGGTTCTTCCTCAAGCACAATTCGCTCGAGCAGGCCTTCGACAGCCTCCAGGAGTCCAGGTTCCGCTGCGTCTGTGCCTGTGGCTCCGGCACCTCATGCGGCGGCAGCGGGGAACCACTCAAGCCCGGCATGGACTCGGAAGAGAACAGGTGGAACCATTACAACGAGTTTGTGTTCGTGCGGCCCTAGTGGACCCGCCTCCGATTAGTCCGACGGCGGCGAGCTGCTGCCCCTTAGGTGTCCCTCAGATGTATCCAGTACCTTCCGGGAAGCCCCGTTATCTGTAGCCGCCGACTGGTCTTAACTGGTGCTTATCTGGCGTCTGGTAGCTACTTGGGTTCCGGGGCTTAGTTGTCGACGCTGGAGAAACCACGATAGCGGTTCTTGTAACCTTTCCCGGGATCCGTGTAGCTTTGATGTCCCTCGTTTCTACAGGCTAGCCTGAACGCTAACACGGTCTGGAGTGACGCGAAGTGGTCACGTTTGGCGCGGTTTGAAACGACGTTGAATGATGGTGAGTCTGGTTGTCCGTTCATCGGGTGCATGTCTTCGTGTTTTGAGAACGCTTTGTGCCAGTACAGCAATCTAGCCAATGCTCTGTATTATAGAGAGTGAAAAGCTGATGTGATCCAACACCTCGTGACGTTGTTTTTTGTTTCAGAATGCGCTGGAATGAATGCTTTGCTGATTCAGCAAAGGATGGCCAAGTTGGTTTGGCTTTGAGAGGCCAAAATACCGTTAGCTTCGATTAATTAGGTACGTCGACTACAGTGTTTCACCTTGTCCAGTCTCCCGCAATGAATTCCCCATCGTGTTTTGGCTAGTTGAATATTGTGCGCGCTGTAGATATATAAATAAGTGTCTGTCAAAACAAAAACAAACACTGAGCAACAAATTCAAAATTCAGATTTTTACGACGTTTGTTATGGGCCGGTAAACTTCTGACCCACTTCTAGATCAGCAGGTGGCAACTGTAAATAAATCACTCGAGCCAGACGAAATGAAAGCATCGCGAATAAAGCCGTTGTGACTAATCGATAGTCAGGTTCTGTCAGAGGAACTTAATTCCGTAGCCAATGCGTGTCCAGTTGGACAACTCCGGAAGGAAACTGAATAAAAGGCCTGTATAGCTCGGACCACTTGAGTAACCGAGACGTCGTTTGCCAATACCAAAGCCTTCCCTTTTTAGCGAAACGTACTCTCCCTGCGTCATTAGCATCGACCTGTTTCATACATCCCCGTGTGATAGATGGCCTCATACGGTGCGCCGTTCTAGATCCCTCTACGTGTGAAGTTTTCGGAGTCACATATATAAACATATCCTCGACGTACGCAGAAACCCAAAGCTAAATGAAACGTCTTTAACGAAATCAATAACGATACTGAAAAAGAAGCTGGAAACAATAATATGCGAGCGACATTTGCATTGTAGACGTCTCTCGTATCAAACGCGAAAGACAATCCTCATGTCATGAAGAAGAAAAGAAAGGGCCATAAGTCTCGCTTCCCCGTATCATACTGATGCAACGTGTACGCATCACCAAATTGTTTCTTGCTAATGAGATTGATGGCTTTTTTCGCTACCCTATCCCGCCTTGATGTGGACGCTGAACCAAGGTTGAGATGAACGAGATCTTAGTTACTGCCACGAAGGACTGAAAGCAGACGTAGAAAATGGTTCGTGTATATGCGTCATGTAGTGTATATCGAGACAGCTTTTGTATATAATCCAGGCTGGTAGATTAATGAGCGATTGCAGTTTATCGCCCGCTCAGAGCACCGGCTGCTCGATTCCCTGACTGTCTTTGGGCCAAAAGATTATGTTCTAGATGGTTCTAAGACGGCCAACTTTGAAATAGGTTTTAGTATGATTAAATTAAAATGATCATTTACACTTCATGTGACATCATGGACAAAGCAATATATTGGACCATCAAAATATTTTTTCTGAATAGAGAACCTTAGACCCGATAGGTCTCATTATATAAATAACTCTAAATTGTATTGGCTAGAGCATGTTGCTAATTAATTAAACAAATCTTTTAGGGACAACGAGTTGGAAGTCAGGCGAAAATAAGATTTCTTTTTTTTGCGTGAGCTAGCTTTTGCCCAAACATACTTCGATAATCTATTTGGTCTTAGTTAAACAACCGCCATTCGTTTTATTAACGCAAATATAACTAGAACTTAAAACACTCTAAGCTGCCTAAAAGACAATTATAGTGAAAGTGGATATTAGCGTTCTTAGTGTGAGCCTAAATTTGTGAATGCTCTTAGTGTCAGTTCAAATTGTTTTTGTCACAAGTTCATTCGTAATTATACCCTCAAACAACCGCTGCACAGCTATTTAACACGCGAGTCAGTAAGTCACTGTCTGTTCCAACTATCTCGAATTCCTTCATTGCCGAAAAAGCACGACTGTTATCGACTCTGATAGCAGTAACCTCCTGAGAAACACGTTTTGCTTATAACATTAGCATAGACGGTCTTAAGTCCTTTAGCAAAACGGTGTGTTGCGACTCTGAAGCTGTCAGTTGGTGTACTTCAAAATCAAATCAT
Organism: Ixodes ricinus; assembly: GCA_037355805.1. Taxonomy (NCBI): domain Eukaryota; kingdom Metazoa; phylum Arthropoda; class Arachnida; order Ixodida; family Ixodidae; genus Ixodes; species Ixodes ricinus. The sequence continues at coordinate 12,430 of JAZHYW010028434.1, read as the reverse complement.
TCAACATGAATCCAGCAGATCATTCAATATATACTAGGACCTTTTAATCCCAGGGATCTGAAGGGCTCTCGTCAGTACAACTGCGTGAACGAGCTTTAGTCTGCTGCGTTCTTATCTGGGTCCAACAAGTTCCAGGTGCTTATCCATCGTTGTGAGATGTACCTGCTTTCCCTGAAGTATAATGATGCCCCGCAGATTGTATCTGAGAAGTTACATGGCACTTGAGGAAGTACGTTCAGGGAAAGCTCCCTCCACCTCTTTCTAACTTATCAGAGGGAACGCTGTAGAGGAAATCGCCCCCTCTTCGGCGCTCGCTCTGCTAAAGTGAGGTGGGAGGAGCTTCCCTTGAACTCTTAAGCTGTCACCGACTATGCAGAGCGCAAGTTCGTCTGCTTCTTTTGCAGAGGGTGGTGACATCAGAACGCCAAGCTCTGATTGGCTCTGATTAAAGGATATATACTGGGTAGACCTCAAGGCAGCTTGCCTTGAGGGTCTACCTACTATTCTTCAATCAGAACCAATCAAAGCTCGGCGTTTCGACGTCACCACAACCCCTGCAAAAAAGCAGACAAACTTGCACTCCGCATATACATCTTAGGAATCGGAGAATGCATTTCACTTACAATGGTCGCTGTTGAACCTCGCTCCTATTTGCCTGTCGGTCGTCTGCAATTGACTTCCATGTGTTTGAGTGTGACATCAAATACATTACTAGAGGGAATACATCCAACTCCGCTAGTTAGCATTCAACGGCGCGCCTACTGCGCCAATTTCTCCCTTGGCGGTTTGGACGTCTCGCCAAGCCGGAAGAAAACATATTTCTGCTTTAAAAATGTTTAGAACACAAGCTACGACACACATTGAGCAAACACTTGCATCGATCGCACGGCCTTTCGGCGCGCCCTTCGCCACCGGCGGCGAATGCCTGACGACCGCGACTTCCATGGCAATAGGTGGCGCCCCCTCCCCCCCACTCCCAATTCAAGTTTCAAGTTTCTTTATTCCTCTTCATACAAGAATAGAGGAGGAGGGAAAAAAGCAGTACAAAACTCGCTTGACAGTGCCCTCTCCTCCCCCAATAGCAACAGCAGAAGAGGAACTTAAAACAGAACCGCTCTCAAGAGTACACAATCATGTTTCTGACGAAACTATTAATGATAGTATGCGCTTGTTGGGAAAGTTTTCAATCGTAATATTTTACGATAAAATATAGTTTAACATTTTGGGTAGCTGGTGTCTAACCATCTGATTTTCGTAGTTTGTTCTCGAGCGCGGGACCGTCCGGGCGTTGGCATGGCGGGTGGACGAGGTATTTTTGTGAGTGAAGGGAAGAAGAAAGAATGACTATTTCCTAGGTGGTTCATCGCTGCTTTATATGCTAGGGCAAGTTTATACTCATAATGGTTCGTGATTGGAACGATTCCTAATTTATTGAATAACGGTGCCGTGTGGCTGTCATGTGCTTCATTACACAAAATACGAATTACCTTTTTCTGAAATATATAAATTCAGTGCGGAAAAACCCAAACTTGCTAGTCATCCAGCCATTCAAACTGCGCCAATACCTGTCTGCGCCGAGGCCATTGTATTATCAAGTAATAGGATGTATTCCCGCTAGTACAGTATTTGGAGCATTTTGACACTGAGTAAATTGCATGAGACCAACCGGGTTCATTCCTGGCCAGAGAAACATAAACAGGAGACCGAATTTTCTCCAATACCGAACACTACGCAAGTTTCGCTGCCCAGAGTGTGGCAGCACCAAACCAATCTGCTACAGCAGCGCTACCGTAAGGTAGTCAATAAGCGAGCATTAATGGCTTCAACCCGCCAGCGATCATATTTTATCTCATAACATACGTTGCAGATTTCTTCAACCTTTCGTCATTTATTCTGAGTGCTCAGAGTGTTCGTGGCCAAACTATCGTTGCAGGCAAGAAAACTGCTAAAAAACTAGAAACAAATCGTTCCTTTTGTTGTTCTTTTTCTTCTACAAGTTTCCTATCTTTTACCAGTCTCTGGTCAATTTCAACGCGATTAAAACTTTCGCCGTGTTTGGTGAGTGCGCTAACCTCTTCAATGCCCGAAGGCAATTGCTCTAATTTTTGTTTGTGTTTTAATGCACACATCGCGACACCGTTAGCGCGAACACGACATCGGCGCATTTTCGCACTTTTACTTCTAAATAGTATTAGCGAGCACGAAATTTTATCGCTTACAATATAGAACTAAATGAGCTCTTTCCGTAGCAATAATAACTTGGATGACATCCCTTGGTTTCAAAGAGAAAAACTGGAAAAAACGGCAATCGCTTGTTCGCGCTAACAGTGTCGCGCCCTGTACCTCTAACCTTTTATTGGGCAGTTTTGATGAGTATAGTTCCACATCAGTCATTTGTTCGCACTAACGCAGGCCTCCAATTACAGATTACAAATATGGCTCCGCGTAGGCTTTCAGATAAGTGTACTTGAGGACCTGCCAGTGAAAGGACAACTTCACGACCGTTTTCCAGCATTCACGCTAAAAAAGTGGCATGTCTTTAGATAAGGTTGCACACAACATCTACCACACTTGTGCAGTTATTAAAGCGGTTACAAGATTCATGTAATCAGTCATGAAATTTCTTGATGTGGCAGCGGTCGTCCTGAAAAACGTTGTCGTAAGGTTCTGTTTAAAGGCCTTTATAATCTCCAGCGTGTGTCCTGATCAATACGAGACATCTAGCCAGGCGCTTTGCACGCGACGAGATTCATAATATTGAAAAGATGGAGATCTAGTTTGTCGTAACAAAGCTTATTACTGTACAATATGTGAAATATCTCACGAAAGCTAAAATTATGCATTACAAGTAAACGACTTTGACATTGACCGACTAACAGGCCCCTTATGACCAGGACATGTCGACTTCTAACTCTTTATGGCTAAATAGGAATTTTAGCTTTCTCCTGATGACCTCTGTAATTTTATCATTGTAGCAACTCTTTAGAGATTTATTTCTTTCTACATTGAGTGACGCGTGTCTTTCCTATCTCAGGTGGAATTGCCATAGACCTCCATCATGATTTGCCTCGTGCAAGCATATATGTGTAGCTAATGTCTAAAACGAATTAGAATACACTTGTTCCGACTAAGCACAACTTTTTGGCCAAACATGAATTAAGTGTGAGAAAGAAGTCGGGCTCGTTTCTATAAGCTATTTTTGTATAAAGTTATCTCCAGACTGGTGTAAACGCGAAACTGCAGGGACATCAATGTCTCGCTGCGACCCTTGGTGAAGTGCTTCCTTCTAATAGACATCAGAAAATGTTTCGTTAGGGTGTTCGTTGTTGTTGTTGTATTTTCTCTTTTCTTTTCTAAACGAAGAAACACGAGCAAAGCATATGGATTGACACATAACTGCCAAAGAATAGCTCGTGATATCAAACGCGCATTTCGTCAGTGAAAGGAGCCTTTGTTTTATAACGCCCTGGCTGAAAACCAGCAACGTTCAATTTAGCTCAGCAAGAATTTTCTGCAGCAATTGTTAAGCATCCCGCAAAATATATGCCGGCTTCAATGTTAGTCGACAACAAAAGGTGACAGTGCTTAGGACGGCATATGTCTGGCGTTGTGGATGTGCCCCCGTCAGTCTGCTAGTTCCTTGACAAAACAAGTTAAGGAATACTGTACCCCACTCTTTAAAAAAATTACTTTAAGCATGCTGCCTCGTGGTACACAAAAAGCGCCAGTCAAGAGGCGTTATTAAACAATGCTTGATCAATCACGTGGTACGTGCTTCAGAATGACTTACTGCACGTTAACTCGGAGAAAATATCCAACCTGAATGCGCAGCTGGCAACTCAAAACCTGAGCTGCCTTATTGGCTAAGACCTTGAATGAAGCATTGCGATTGGTTTCTCCCCTGATCATAGAAGGCAGTATGCTTCAAAGGCTCTTTTTCTCGAGTGCTGTAGACTCGGACATTTGTAGCTAGCGTTGTCCAGTTTTCTCCCAACCTAGTTATAGATGCTCATGAGCGCCTGGTGCTTAGGAATAGGCATGAAAACATGTTTCGTGTAAATACGGCAGCTTTGTACATATGCACTCGATTGAAATCGTTTTTTCTGCACGTAGTCTCTATTTCCGTTTCTTACGTTGAGTGATCGGAATGAGCGACTATGACGACTTTGAGGTGTGACATTGAGTGTTCCATCTTGTGAATGTACAAAAAATGTGCTGTTCTTCTGAAATTGGATGATGATAAACGAATGGCCTCGTTATAACCACAAAGCTTCTTGAATTCCTGACTGAAATTCTGCCCAAGCAGGAGCATGCCAACGACTGCGGCTCACTTTTCTTTATGTTATTTTTTTAAGGTCGGAATTTTTACTTCAATGCGCTTGTCCCAATAATAGGGAGTTGTTGTAGACCGTTTTTTCCCGCCCCACTACGCTATCCGCAAACGCTAACGTCGCTAGTGTGCATTCGCGCTGCGGGCCTTGACTGCAGAATTCCGAATCTCATATAGCGGATTGCAGAGAACGTTGCAGGATCGAGAGAATAGGGAGTCTTAATAGATCGTTTCGATACCTCCGATAACGATACGATGCATGCGCAAAGATGTCGTGGAGTATCGAGCATCGTTATCGGAAGTATTAGAACGATCTACTAAATCTCACAAACACTCCCTAGTGAGATAAAAAAAATCTTGCGTCCATCTCAGTACTGCCAGAATGAATAGCGTTACGTGCTGCGTACTGCAGTGCATTCTCATTTGGGAGTTTTAGTATATCGTTCCGATGACCCCACTCCCGCTCCCGAGCTCCCGCTCTTATTCCTCGAGCGCTGCATGCGCCATAAATAATGACCCCTTGTCGTTCTATCATTTCCACTGGAAACGTATAGACGTTTTTCGTTTCTTTTCGTTCTCAGTAACGTGGGTTCCATATCTGGTAAGCGGGAAGAAAAAAATATTAGGACATTTTAACCTGGAATATACGGGAAAATAGAGATGAGGCAAAACAAGATTGTGTGACAATCCCGCATTTTTCGTGAACGCCTTTCAGCGGAGTGGTGACATCAAAACGATGTTTCATCACCTACCAGAAGTGACGACATTCAAGATGGCTGCACCCTTGTGGAAAGCTGTATAGCTCTGCTCTTATGACGTTTTAACATCTTTGGTACCAAACTGCTTTCTCTCAGATCGAGGATTCTTTCGTCTAACATACCGTTAAAACACAAGTATTTTCTTATAACTCTGCTATAAAAATCGTCAAGAAAGCAAAAAGTACCATACGAAAAGCATTTCTTTTTCGAGTCATATTGAACTCGGATACTTCCCGAGTGAAGTGAGCGGCGTAATAACCATTGTGTGCTTTCTTTTAGTTGTATCGAAGAATTTCAGCGCGTTGGCTGGATGATGGTATTTTAAATTTCGCAAGAACACTATGGACAAACCCGAAGTAGAGTTATGAATAAATCAAAGCTAAAGGTGGCACTGACGAAACGGCTAGTTTACGAAAAGAAAATAACACGATATCCTTTCTTTAGGAAATCAATGCATTACTACAAAATAAAACAATTAGTATTTACTAGGTAAAAGCTTGTAACCGCTTGTCACATATGTTACTGCGTACCTAGCAACAGTAAGTAGTAACGGTCAAGCTAGTAACGGTTACTAGGTCAAGAAGCTAGTAACGGTAACTAACCAACCTAGTATAATTTACTACCGTTAGCTAGTAACTGGCACTAGCTTTCACAGGACACAGGTGGTGCTAGTCAACGTCTAATTCAATATTTGCGAATAATTATTACTGTTGGGATAGATTTTTCCCCATGCTGCTTACATTCACATTTTAGCGGGCTAGTTGGTTCATGTCTAGGGAAATAAACTGCGCAAAGGACGAGGACAGAGAGAGAAACAAGTACGACATACTGTTTCTCTGTCCTCGTCCTTTGTGCAGTTTATTTATTTCCCTTTACATCCGCATTTGCACAGTATTTATTTCACATTTGCACACGTATTACACAGTTAACACGGACAAAGATTTTGAACACAGTTGACCCCCGCACGCAAAACATACACGTGGCGACACGCTAACCCAATCGCTGACCGCAATGGCTACCAATGCATACTTTACATTGATTATTTGCAAGAAGACGGTTGGTCATTAACCACCTCGTCTGTAAGGTCATTAACCACCTCGTCCGTAAGCAACGTTACAAATATGGTGCTGTGTTCGCACCAGTATTGTTGTCCAATATTGTTGTTAAAGGTTTCAAGGAATATATTTCTCGCTAAGAAGTAACGGCACGCAGAGTAAATATTTGCGACAGTCTGTAAAACAGCGTCCCCGTAAGTTATCAGCAGCCATGTTCTCGCTTCCCCACATGGACTACCCCACTTTGCGCATGCGCGTCTCCGTGGCAACCGCATCGTCTCTACGCCGTGTTTGCGCTTTCTGGTCTGTACTTTACGGTTTTACGGCCACTGTCACGACCGAAGACAGCTCCATGAGAATCACCCAACCACCGAGCACACACACAGACCGTGAAGAAGACGTTCTCAGTGTCAAGTAGGAGTGAAGCACCGAATCTTCTTGGACGGCGAACCCCGTGCCACTGAACGGAATCAACGATCGCCGTCGAGCGGCGGATCCGGTGACGAGCGGACGCTCGTCAGCAACTTGTTAGGCCTATCCTCGGAGACGCCCACGTCCACGCACACACTCGTGGTCACGTGATCTCTGTTGTCACGTGGCTGCGTCCTGATGACGTGCAAAAAGGGCCTGCAGCAGCTCTGGCTCTCGTGATGTGCTGAAACGGAGGCTGCGATCGTAATAAAGTCAGCTCCAAGTCTTAAAGGAATACTGAACCGAAATTTTGAGCTCACAAAACAAGGCTGAACGGATAGCCGGGACGCTGCAAAACCCAGAAACATCCCTCATACACCGATATCTATAACGGACCGCCGCATTTCTTTGGAAAAGAAGTGCGCGATTGAACACAGCCGACGAGGCCGACGAGACAAGTCACGTAAGGATTCCCATTACCTCTCTTCCTCGCTACGTCCCGTCAAGCTGCTGAATCGAAGAGAGGAGGAGAGAAGCGAGGCTGCTTCCCATCATTCTCAAATGTTCCAGGGGGACCATGACGGCATAGCCCTTGCTTGATGGCGCCCTTCTTTTTCAAAAGTACGGCCATCCGTTTGAGATATCGATGTATAAGTGATGTTTTGGAGTTCGTAGCATCCCGTTCAACGCTTCTGCGGTCTTATTTTGCGAAATCCGAATTTCGGTTCAGTATCCCATATCTGGTGCTACGATTATGGCTGGATACCTCCCCCTGCGTTCCGAAACAGTAAGTGCGTCGCTATCGCTGGCCATCGGCGATGCAGCGGACGCCGCCATTTTGTCCGCTCGTTTGGTGTAGTAAATGGCTAGCAAAAAGGTAGTAACGGCCAGAAAAAGTTAGTAACTGCTCAAGTTACTAGCTTCTTACTAGCTTTTCTTTTAAAGAGTGTGGGTTTCGTTGAAAGAGTCGGCTACTTTGTAAACTGAAGCGCCATCGCTGCTTGTTTGTTTGTTAGTTGCTTGGTTTTTGTCCTTATATATATATATTAACCCCCGCCCTATGTTAGCCCTCAACGTTTTGGGGGTGGGCTATCTTGCCCCGCCCACACTCAACTGACTGTAAGACCCCTGGTCTATATAGTGTGGAACCGCTTTTCTTAATAATCTTAAAAGAGCAGTTTCGCTACCGTAGCGGAACTGCTGAACTGAAGGTTCCTGTGATTCCCGTCCTCTGGTATTTTTATTTAGAGGGAGAAAGGATCTAACAAATTATTGGTTTGACGCCATAAGTAGCAATACCGAATTAGGTGTTTTTAGAACAGCTAATTACTTTCAGAGCGTCTTTACAATCGGTGATAGTATCCACGTACACTCTAAAAACAAAGTCGTTCTTGACAGGTTTCTTGACGCCCCAAGAACAGCTCGTGAAGAACGGTTTCGCCTCAAGCACTATCGCCCCCTGGCGAAGGAGAAAGGCAACTGGGCGATGAAGAACTCTTTCTTATCAAAAGGGAGCTTAAAGAAACCCCTTATAGGTTTTTTATAAAAAAACTCTTTTGGGGGTGCTTAAAAAAACTTTTTAGGGTGCAAAATATATTGACAAGCCAAAGACCCCAGAAGTTGTTTTACGACTATTTCTTTTTTCTTAGTGTATACCAAGAGCTTTGTTTCAATGAGAACTTTCGCTCTGCCCATCACGCGACCTAACAAGCAGAAAAATTAAAGATGAAAGAGTCACAGGTAATGCTTGTAAAACAAATATTTGGCCAATGCACACTGTTGGGCGAGCTGGTATTAGGTATTCAAAATCATGGTATTGCTTCAGACGAGGACAAAGGACAAGACAGGTCAACACCGCGCTCTGTGTTGTACAGTGTTCTCGTTTGTCCTCGTCTCAAAAGCTACTATGTTTTTTTGTTTTATTTTTTAATATTTGACAATGAATTGAAGTGTGTCCCTCGTGTGATTTACTTTAAAGCTCCTCATCTCTTTTCTACTTTCAGTCAGGGAGTTTTACTCAGTGGCTAGACCATTTCTACTTGCTATCTCGAAATGCTTAAAGAAAATCGTTTAAGAAAAAAAAACAGCTTTGACTACAATGGTACTGTCATTTATACTCAGTAAAGTTTATGCGTTGAACAAATACCTTACAGCCGTAAAGCACTGCATAAAAAAAGATATCGCTTTTTTCCCCTAGCACAAAAAAAAAGAAAAAGAGAAGAAAAAAAAGAAAAAGAAGAGCCCTTATTTGCACAGTCATGTATGGCTGACGAAAGTCCGAAGCAGAGAAGCGGCGTTCCAAAGCTTTGAGAACGTCTGCTGCCTTCCGATCTCCCCAGCGCTACAAGAATGTCACGCTCCAGGCAACGCCGTTCCAGCTGTGTCGGTCAGAGCCGTGTGTCGGTGCTACTGCTGCTCCACCTGTCACTCTTTCGTCGACCCGAAAATCGGGCCGACGAAAAGGTTTTTTTGTGCCGACTGTAGCTTCACAAGTGAGGGATATTGCAACAGTTGGCTGCGGGTTAAGAGCGCGCTCGATGCTCCGCCTCCAACACGCGCTGGTTGTCTTTCACCGGGCTTTGGCAGCGCTTAATTGCGACGATGTGCTACCGAAGGCAGAAAGCTCGAGGGAGAGCATCTACTGGGACCTGTCAACGATTATACGAGCCACACTACGTGCGTAAGAACACGTTATTGCGCTTAACTGCTCCGCCCACAAGAGCGTCCGCGGAACCAAGGCACTGTCTAAGAACCGTGAAGTTAAGCATAAACTCGATATATATATTCCAAACATCTACACGACGAAAAAAAATATTCTGTGACAAAACCTAGCTTGACGTCGAAAAGAACAACTAAAACCACTCGCTTCGTCCACGAACATTGCCGCAGCGGTGTTAACACCGAAAAAGAGACTGATGTGTCCTCTTAGCCACGGGCAGGCCATATCAGCGCTGCCTGCCACTAACCCCGGGCTTTACGAGCTTCAATGCCGGGGGAAATTCCGGCGGCGGGAAAGGAGACGAGGGAGGAAGGAGAGAGAGAGAGAGAGCGGCGGGACACAGCCGTAACTCGGTCAAAACTCAACGTTCTCCTCGGGCTTTGGGTAGCGGCACTTTGCAGCAACTCGCGAATGGAGGCGCGAGAGCGCCCCGCGTTTTCTCCAAATCGTTACTCTTGGCTGCAGAGGGTCGCGGGAGAGAGGGGCCAACAGTACTGGGCGACGAGGGAGAGAATAATGAACAGGAGGAGGAAGAGGAGGAGGAGGCAGCGGGCGTCTGCACCTAAATCTTGCGCAAACCCAGCGCGAGCCGCTCTAACTAAGGCCATTTGTCCCCGCTACTACCTAATCGCCCTCGCACTCCTTTCTCCCCGCCATCAACATGGAAACCGTCTTTTCGGACCTGGACTCTAAACTTCCGGGAGTTCGCGTCTCGTGTATTTTAATTGACGCGTGTAACGAGACGCGAACGGTCGTTTTAATCCCGTGCCGGTTTGATTAGATTCCCCAGTGGATTAGAAAACTGGGAGGCTTTAATTATAGTTCACGGACACATACTTAGACGTTGCCTATCTGACACAACCTCGTTCAGCATTTGCACCTAAATGAGCGAAGGCAAAGCGTAAGTTCTAAGCGGTGGATGTCTCTGTGGTATGATATGCGGAACACACAAGCCCCTTTAATAGGTCGCCTAAAACTAAAATTCCACGCAAAAAAAAAAAAAGTTTTACGAAAGTAATAGTTATTTTTCCCACAGACGTACCAGGTGCTCTCCGCTGGCTTGGCACGGCGACCCCGGAGATTTCCGTTCGTCTGCTGCTCGCAATTATAAATAGAGGAGCTTGCTCGGCACCCATGAGGAAATCAGATCGACGTACGGGTTCGATTTTCCAATCGCTGCAGGCACGAATCAATACCACCCGGAAGAAAGGAACAGCGTTTCTACGCTCCAGCATTCAACGTACTTAGGAAACTAGGAAGGTCGTCATAAGCGATGCTTCCCGCTAGCGATTTCACAGCGCAAATGTGGGCAACGCATAAGCCTAGAAGAAAGCAGATTATATTGTAACAAACGCGAGATATGGGACATTTAAAGGACGTCCCGAGACAATCAGGTGCTTATTTTTGTAATATGAAAATAAATGCCAAGATTATTTTACTCTGAAAACGAGACCAGCTGCAACAACTAAGAGAACACTCTATAGACAATTCCTTTTTATACTTGCGTTTACATAGCTCCCGGTAATCGGACTTGGCCCTCGGCGATGCGGGCGACTTTTTCCGACAACCAGGTATTGCAGAATATATTAAATTCACGCAGTTTTGAAAGCTCTATAAAATCTGACATTTTGCATGTATCGCTGCATATAACATTCAAGTGAGAAGGACCACGACTGCTGTTTGTTTTATACTTCGCTTCATCTCATGTCAGAGTACAGCGAACGTTATACGAACGGATGAGAACCATCAAGCAGCGACAAAGGTAAAAAAAGTTCTGTTTTCAACCCCGTCCTCTGTGTTTTTTTTATGTATTTGCATCTAATTGAATAACAGGCTCTTTTTAACTCATACATCTCGTTGTTGCATCGCTTTTCCGTGCGGGCGTCACCTGCCAGTTACAACCCCAAAATTTCGGAACACGCGCGCGCCGCCACTACTTACGCCATCTGTCGGCCGCCGTTGCGCCGGCGCTCTCGTCCCAACAAGCTCATTGCCTGTGCCCATGAGCTTGCGGTTTTAGCCTGTCCGTACGTATTTGTATGTCTTCTAGCCTTTGGAAGCGCTCTGACCGGTGCTGAAACGAGTCGTATAGCAATAATTAACGACAACTTTCATGTCACTCTTGCTGAAATCGGCAGGAGCGAAACGTTCGAACCACTGCAACACTTACTCGGTTTTTTCCGGCGCTTTTCCAATACCAGGTGAACGCCGATATAGACTTGGACACTTCAAAAATCAAGCCGAGGCACTCCACTTAATCGTGTGCTCTCGCCTAACTCGCTCGCATTTCACGTTCAGGAAGCAACTGACAGGTCTTGTCGATTCAAAGTCAAAAGTCAGGTCTGGGTATTTTGCGTGCCAAACCAACGAAGGTCTAATTATTCCTCAAGTTTCCGGGGGGGGGGGGGAGGAGTTCATTTCGACCACCTAGGGATCTTTTTACCTAATTGTCGGTTACACGGCACCTCCTCCGCGGTAAGCCTTCGTCCCGTTGCAGGCACCTCGGCCGGTATTCGAACACGCTACCTGGGGATCCGTAAGCCGGATTCCCAGGTACAAATTCCTTCTTACTTGTCTGTGGGTCGTGCGCAGTACCTTTGTTTCCCCGATGTCTTTTGAATTATTAGACGTTCTCTTACGAAATTCATGAGCAAGCTCAAACGATAAATCGGAGAGGAAAACGTACCGACAAACGCAGAAAAGCAGAGAGGCAATGACGCATATCAGGTAGGCGCCATCTTGATTGAAAGGGAGTAACAAAACCTGAGCCGAACGGCCGTGCCGTTTTGTTGGACACCACCGCTTACTGTAATAGCGATATTTCTGAAACGAGCCTCAAAACTTAGTATGCTCCTTTCATCCAAGGTCCGAGCGGGGCCAGAATCTACTTCCGACAGAAACACAAACGCAAGATTAATCCAAATAAAGACCTCATAGTGAGCGTCTGATCAATCGTGGAGCAGCGACCAGAGCGAACTCCTTTTTGGTCGCTGCATGCCATATGCTCCATTTTAGCACAGCCTGGCACGGGGTGAACAGTACGTTTAAGGGGCACTGACACCCCAAAGGTCATATCTTGTTGTTGTTGTTTTTTGTCTAAAACGACGCAAGCTGTAGTCATAGACAAATAAAAAAAAAACAGAGCAACGCAAAAAAA
>JAZHYW010028432.1:0-84622 GCA_037355805.1 Ixodes ricinus | reverse complement strand
CTTCGTGGCTACCTACCGGGTCAGTCTGAAGGTGCTGAGTCACTCACCAAAACGTTGTCTCAAAATTCGACGCTCGCCCCGTGGTTTCTTTTAGATGTCTTCCTTGGAAAAGGGGGAGGAGGAGGGGGGGGGCAAACCTATCGTCAAACTGACTGAACGCGATCTTGAAACTAGCCGGGTATTTAAGACGAATGCAGAATAGCGCCCGCGTGTATATCGCGTGACCTACCCTTCCACGACAATGTGCTGCGAACCGAACTATACGGCACGGCTTTAAGCGAACTTTGAAAAGGGAATCGAACGCGTAGAGCAATTCTTGCTCGCAATGGCAAGCTAACGGGGCAGCAGAACTCGAGGAGACAGGGGCACGTGGAAAGCGGGGGATGCAAGGATCGATTGTCTCGCGATCCTGCACGAAATCGGGCGAGGGACGACGGACACCGGACGGAGGACGCGATCGTCCGGAGGACAGTCCGCGCGCTATGCCAGAAAGGCGCGGTCCAAAGCCCTCACTGCAACAACGACAGGGTTTCCCTATTGAGCAGCGCGGACGTGAGCCTCGGAGGCAAAATAAAAATAAAAAAAAGAACGTGTGCGATGAGGAGGGTCGGGGGAGACACCCATCGGCATCCCGGGCTCGCGGGTCTTGAGGCTCACGCTCGGCCGAAGTCCCAGCTCGAGCGGACAATATTTATGGCGCAATATCCATAGCGCGCGCGCTCTCGCTAGAGGGCGGGAGGGACACGCGAGCTGAGCTAGCCTCCCCTTTTTTGGCTTTCTTCTTTCCCTGCCGCGAATAAATGGGCCGCGCGAGAGAAGGAGCGCGGATTGCGTCCACCCTCGCGGCGTATACATACAACACACGGAGCCAGCGTCCGTCGGGGGTGGGTGGGCGGGAGGACCATGTGTGTGCTCAATTATGCATGGAGCAAATTTGTACGCGCCGCATTCATATTTAGAGTGCACCGTTCTAATCTAGATGTATGGAGCGCGGAGGCTGCGTGTGTACGCGCTAGCACGTTCCGGCTGTTTGGGTCATATGGCCGCCGATCGGCGGCGGGGACCGAATATAACCGAACGTGTTTCCTATCCATATATTTATCCTTCCACCGGGCGAAGAGGGGGGGGGGGAGCGACAACGTCGCGTTCCGTACTCAAATTGGATCCGTGCGCTGCGAAGGGAGGCGGCGTTTGTCACGCGGTATGCGTCCTATCGCTCGCGCTTAATGGCGGGCGATGATACGTTTTCTTTTTCTTCTTTTTTTTGTATCTTGGTACGAACGGACCAAGTTTGTTAGGGATGGTTATTAACGAGAAGCTATATTGCCTGTTTGGGGAGTTCGGAGGTTATCCAGGCGAATCGAAGCCCATGTGCCACGGTTATGCGAGGCTTCCATATGGGGACATTCGAACAGAGGAATGAGCGGGGGACGAGCGAAGCGTTCGGTGGCAGTGTTGCAGATAAACAAATTCAAACCTTAAAAAAAAATACTTAAAAAATTAAAAAAAAACGAAAAAAAAAGCTACAGATAAATTTTAGCGTTTTTTTTTTTTCGCGAATCTACATATTACGTTTGTTTGCCCTGAAGATGTAACTAAACGCGAGAAAACACGAAAAATCTGCCGGTCGTCGCGTCATAAAAGGACATTTCGGCCGCCAAGCGAGTGTCGCTCGAGTGGGCAGCGCGTGGAATTGCATGCTTGCCAGGTATATTCCCCGCACTGACGCAAGTCGTGACGTCTTTTTCTGACCTTTTTTGAAAACAGCGAGAGCGCGCGTGCATAGATAGCTTTGATGGGCGCTCAAGATGCGCGAGAGCGGGGATCCCGAAAGCTCCTTTTATGACGTAACGATCCAAGAAGAAAGAGCATCAGCGGTACTTTTAAAATGATTTTCTGCAGCCTCAGGGCACAAAATCGAAAAATAATCTCGTTATTCGTGATCCTGGAGGCGAAGTTAAGACGATTTAAGCGTTTTTACTCAAATACAGAACCGCTTCTGTTTCCGCTTTAAATCCAGCAGAAGCGAATCTAAATTATTGATTACTCTTTTTATTTTATGCGCGATATATCTTATAGCTGGGTAAATTGAACAGCAGTTATGTCGCCGCGTTGGCGATTGTTCTAAGAGAGTGACGGTAGCCTAGAAAATTTGCACCTGCGCATACATCTAAGCACCTGGTTTTCGGCATATAAAACTAGCCAATATTTCACTCGATTATGTTTGAACAAAGCATATTTTTTTAATGTATCATGATTTCAAGTTCAAAGGCGCACGGAGAGTGGGGTCGTGCCCGTGTGCAGCGCTTGGCACACCCTCGTAGAGATCTAGAATTTTTGTTTTTATTGAGCCAATTGCTTGCTGTTTGAGACAGCATACTGCTAGCGCAAGAACATACAATATTCAGGCGAGCTGGTATGGAAAACACGATAGTCTAAACCCCGAAGCACAGGGAAATATAACAACGGGCAGCATATGAGAGTACGTTATCATTATTAAAAGCATGCGGAATAGGTCTCGAGAACACATTCCAAAACACAGACGCCAAAAAACTCACTAAGGGGACGACGCGCAAGCCGAAGCGAAACAAGCATGCGATTGACGATGGCTCCATCGGGCTCTTTGTCCAACGCCAGCCGACTCCGTTCGGACGAGAAAACGGGAGCAATATGCAACGGCCGACGTCCTTCGACCGAGTTCGTTCATCTCGCCCTTTTTCCGTTATAACGGTAGCTCCCCCGAAACACAATCATCGATGTCAGAAGAAGAAACAAACGAACAAGCATGCGAGAAAAAAAAAGCAATAAAGCGGGGAGGGTGGCACGGACAGCACACAGGCTCAGCGCAAGACGACTACGACGACGACCACTCAGAGACAGAGCGCGGCGACACCGCTGGCATTCAGGAAATTCCGCTCGGCGACCAGCCCTGGAGAACGCCGAAATTGACACGCATATTGGGAGGGACACACACACACACACCCCGCCTTTTTTTTTCTTTTTTTTTTCCTTTTGCGACGTCGTGAGATGATGGCGCCTCTGCCCACATAACGCGTTCTGGGAGGGCAGTCCGGTTTATACTCCGTTCATCCCTGCGCTGACAGTGAGGTGGAAGCTACGCACTCGTTGGAACGCGTCATACGTCTCGCTTTCGCCACGTGATCACGCTCCTACCCATACACTAGCGCAGGGAGCGCGACGACGTGGCGAAAGGTAAACGTATCACGGGTTTCACGAACAGGCAGCTTGCACCGCACTGTCAGCGCAGTGGTGGACGTAATATAGTATGCTGCCCTCCCTGCATCGTTCAGCCCCTAAGCTGACAGTTCAGTCGGAGCTACGCGCTTGCCGGACCAATTCACCTCCTTCCCCATCATCACTTCATCCCGCTCGCAGCGCGTGGATACGGGCGGGAGGCTGATCACGTGGCGAAAGGGGGACGTACGATTGGTTCAACGAGCATGTAGCTTCCCCCGCAATGTCAGCTTAGGGCTGGAACGGGGTCCGGCTTTCTCATCTCCTGTGCCTCGCGGCCCGCGCGCGCGCGCCCGCGCCCATCACGACGACCGACTGCTGCGTGTCAGAGTCGAAGAACGGTTCCCTCGCTGGCGCTTCTTTTTGTCCCAGAGCTCGGAGTGGGGTGCGCCGTTGTTGTTGATGCTCGTCCTGACGTTGTTATTGGGCCGTTTTGGCCGTCGCCCATGGCGTGATCGCGAGGACCACGCTGGCGGGGAGCGGGATGGATCGACGACGCGGCGGGGCGGGCTGCCCGCAGTCCCGACTTGATTGAGGCCTGCGCCGCAATTTCGGGCGTCCCGAAGGCTCGGATGCCCCGAAGGGAACCTTTTCCTGCCTCGCTGCCTTTTGTCTCTTTATTTTGTAGGTTCTCGATGCGGTCGGCTTCGTTCGTGGGTGGGCGTTATACCCGCCAGCGGCGTCTCTTGTTCGCTAGTCTCGTCGCAGCACGCGAATGAATCACGGAACATGGAAGCTGCATCATTGATGTGTCTGATTGGGTGCGTCGACGGGTGGGCTCGCTGATTGGGTTTTCGGCCGCAGCGTGCTATATGTGTGGACGGGCAGCCTGTGACATGTGTCCTGTGCCTCGAGTTGTTGCCAACGCTACGGGCCACCGGTTCCGAGAACAAATGATAGGTGGCGCTGCAGGTCCGCCGCACAGAAATTGTGGTAGATGTATATTCCAATATCGAGTAGACGATGATTCACACGCTGTGAGCTCTTGAAGGAAACGTAAAAATGTCTGTTTTGCGCCGTTGCAACACCTTTTATGGTATGTTCGTGCGGCACCGAAGACTCGTCCTCTGCTGAAGAGCGCGTGTTACGATGCACGGAATTCTGAAGAGAACTTCCTAAACCTTTAAACATTCCCGTTTTTGTTTTCTGCTTTATGCTACGTACGTATAATGCATAGTTCCTCTCTTACCTGCAAGGCATGCACAATGACTGTCTCCAGCGGCGGTACAACAGAAAATATAATTAATACTGATAAACGCGAATACCTTCCCTTTCAAGCAGAAACAGAAAATGTTTAATACGAAAGTTCAGTGCCAATACGTTCCATCTCGCTATCACAAATTGGTCTAGCCGCGCAATATGGCACCGCGCCGTAATTGATCATCCACGACGAAAACCAGACTGTACCAAGAGCACAGATCCGCAAACAATAGACGGAGAACGGATCACAAAGACGACGGTGGCGCCGGTCATGGACCTCCTCCTCCATCCACCCACCCCTCGGCAGTTTCCACCGCAAATTTGTATCTCGAGAGCAGAGCAGAGCAGCGTAGCTGCAACGAGGGAGAGGAAGACGGGTTATTCCCTTTTTTTTCCTCCCCCTGCGGCATCAGCCCGTGGGCGTTCGTTGATTAGGCGCTCGGCAGCAAGCCGCCATCTCGTTCCGCATTCGTCGGAGATGCATTCGGAGCCGCTGCGGGCAACAATGGAAGCCTCCGCCGCAGCCTCCCTACGATCCCGCGGACGCGCGCGACAGTCAGCCAACAAACAGAGGGAGGAGGCCTCTTCCCCGGCTAAATTAAAATGCCCGATCGAAGGAAAAGTAGGGGAAGGCTGCTGCTGCTTCTCCGCGGTGCACCCGATTTTATTTCCTCCGGCTCATTTTCCCGACTTCATTCCGGCCCCATATTGCGTCTGACGACGGCGAATGAAAGACGGGGAGGGAGGGAAGACCGGGAACGGATATAAAAGGGGAGGCCCTCGAATCACCGACTCTCTCCTCTTCCTTGGCGCGTGGCGGCGGGAGAGGAGTTATGATTGGAACCAGCGGGAGGTCAGCCGTGTGGAACCGTGCTGCTGCTCGGCGGGCAAACCGTCGCGTTATTTCGGCTCGAGATTGGCTCCACGGGCACGCCGCCCGCCGTCGTCGCCTTGCCTTGCCTTGCCTTCGCTGCTGGGTTCCTTCTTCGCTGGAAGTGGTCGGAGGTGGAAGGCCTCTTGCAGGCGGACAACCCTGGCGAATTCGCGCGCGCGCGCGCTGGGTTCGTCGTGTTTTGTCGTCATCGCGAATACGTTTCGGCGAAACCGCACTTTTTTTTCGTCTGATTTCTTGAGATAGGTTCTTATTTATTTATGTTCCTGTTTTGTCGCCGTGAATCCATTCAGTGACCCGCCACGGAACGTGAGATGGGGTTTTCACTGCAACACTGCGTCTTGGTATAGTTGATAAACGAGCGATAAAGTGTGCTCCATGTAAGGAAGTGGGTGAGGCACATTGCATGGCGAAATTTGTGTTTCTGATCGACCTTTCGCCACGAGAGTGGAACGTATAAAAACACTTATTAAACGTTAAAAAACACACACACACACACAAAAAAAGTGGCGAGTGGTATGTTTTTTAGTTATGAGAACATTTCTGTTTATACTTCGGAGAGAATTCTAAGAATTCAATAGCAGACGCTTTGCACACGCGTCTGATTACAGCCGCCATTACCGACCGTCTCTTGTCTTATGGAGATACCGAGCCACTGAAATGGGCGGTGACGAGCTTCCACAAAGGCCAATGTTGGGGAGAAGGACACACTAGAATCTAAAACAACAACAACCCGTCCTGCTGGGGTAATGACCAAATGCAGCAAACGGAATAAGAGGTAACAAAAACTGAAGATCGGCTATGGTGGTGCCCATGCACAGCTGTTGCAAAGCAAGAAGGATACGTATGTATTTCAGAGGTAACCGTCTTTTCCAACAATATTTCTTTTCGTTTTATTTAATTGCCATTGTAATACATCGATAAGAGTGGAAACATTGCACCCTAACAAGTGATAACCACCGATCCTTCAAGCGAGGAAGTAATTAAAGTGCGCGTGCATAAGGTGTTACCAAGTTACACAGTAAACTGTATTCAATGCAACTATACTCTATTTCACCTTATAATGTACCGCAGGAAAGGCTACAAGAGCGAGCTCCTTGCCCTAGGGCATATCTCGGCGGCACGAGCTCTCGTGCATTAAGGGCAGCTGCCAACGCTGTGACCTCGTGCTTCTAGCCTTCGCTGCGGTACAACATAAGGGGAAACGAAGTGTAGCATTCCAGCAAACGCCCCGCGTGCGAAAAAGTGCAGACTTCCTATTATCATTTTCCTTTTTGGGGCGCTTATATTTTATCGAACTTCTCTCCATGTAAGAAGTGTGCCTCATAGTTACCGGCATTATGACGTCATTAATGGAGGTGATACAGACGTTGGGGTAAAAAAGCTAAAAACAAAGCCCAGTCAGGCCGGGCAGTCCAGAGGGTATTATATAGTCCCATAAAACGCAGTCATGGGAACTAAATTGAACAAGATTTTTCTACGAACTCGCGAATATTTTTATCGTTATTACGACGGCTTGCGCGCGTTGCTCACGTTCAGAAGCAATGGGATAACACACGCTCCACGTCCGCGCTTGAACTTGCTGAAGAAAAAAATATGAAAAAAGAGAACAACAGGAAAACGATCCGCGCGGAAGCTGGTGTCCTCGCTTATTCGTTTTTCTCCCCCGCGCGTTATCTGGACGGCAGTGAATTACAGCGCGCACGCATCCAACAGGAGAGCCCCCGACGTGGTTCAATTTGGCCGAGGCCGCCGCCGCCGCTGCGATATCCATCCGCCCCATCCCCGTGACGTGGGTTATTACACGGGCGCAGACCGGTCTGCACTCTTTCTCGCCCCCGGCCTCCGCCGCCATTCTGCCAGCGCCGGCGGCGGCAGAGCTCTCGCGCTCCCTCTAACGTGCGCGCCGGCAACTGGCCTAATCTCGTTCCCGGGAAGCACCCTTCCTTCCCCGCCTTTATTGCCGCTTCCTCCGCGCTGTCCCGAATTGGATCGTGTTGGTCGCGGTTAGAGGTTATTTTCCCCACGAGGGGAAGGAAGAGGACCGTCACTCCCCAATCCCCCCGCTGTGTCTGTTTCCTAATCGAAATGGCCAATGCGCCCCCGCCCCGCCTGTACTTCGTTCGCCGGCCGCCAGGGCGGCGCTGGTGTATTGGAAAAATGGCCGCAGCCGCGCGCCGGTGCTGCCGCGCTCGGCTGGAGCTCGCGTTATCGGGTTGGATGGAGGGTGGTGCGCCTGACTGCATCCTTCCGCGAGGGAATGCCAAAACGGAATCGAGTGCTGTTCGGGCTGTGTTTTCCTGGCTACCTGTGTTTTCGCGCAGTGAGAATTGTGGCTACCTTAGGGATCATAGAACTGAAAACAAAAGGAAAATAGTAATGAGCTCAGTGTCAGTAATGGGAATGGAACACCGCTTCTGGCGTCACGTCTACTTTTATGTTATGCGTTCGTAGACGCAGTCAGGTGCGAAGGAGCATGATTCGATTATAATTCGTGTTTTAAAGAAATCAGCGTTGCCCATGGATGCAAGCTCTCAAAACGATGCTTGCATGCAACAATATAAGAATAATAACTATTTTATCGGTGGCAATATTCATTTATTTCAATATTTTCAATACTGTTGGCATTGTCACAAAAGATAATGGTTTCATATTTGAGTGTGCTTGCTTACAACAAAAAAAAGTAATTTATTGAGGTTTGGTGCAATATCTCTCAAAATTTTACCAAAGTTGTGTGTCTATTTTTTTTTAGTTTATATAAAAATTGACACTAAGAAGGGCTTTTAATTATTTTAGTATGCAATTTATTTATTTATTGGACCAAATGGGAAGGGATGGCTAAAGCCGTGGTGTGGGATTAGGGTTTGATGAGGGGAATAAGCATGCAATAAAACGATTTACTTTCCCAATTACAACGTCGTGTTTCGAACTTGTCCGTCCACGCTCGATAACACCCCGTACATCGCAAGCTTCGCAATATCCTTCGATATTACCTCGTACATATCGCCCTTCTCTTGCTTTAGCGTCATTTCCTTGCCTTCCAATAACACGACCTGGCGTCGTCGGCGGGGCAGACCACATCGCAGTAATCAGGCGAACAAACAGACAGTCGCTCCCGCCATCTGTCGGAACTGCCAGGAACTAAGACATCCCGAGTGGTGGTGCCCCAAACCAGGCGATCGGTTTTCCCCGAAGGGCTTGGGTACGGCAAGGAGGCAGAGCGTCAGCCGTGGGCACCGATCAAGGGTTCGCGCCGGGCCACTCCCTAGGGTATGCAGCCTCCCCTCCTAATCCAGGGAAATGAAACGCGGATTAGCACATCCCCCAACGAGCCGAGATGAGGAGGGGGCTCCCTGGCGGAGTAGAGGGCGTTCCATCTTCCCCTCCCGCTTTTCCATCAAGGGATGTCCTCGGGTGCCTCCCCTCCCCCTCCCCCGTCCGCGCGCTAGCAACGACAGTAATTACCCCGCATCACCTGTGCCCAAAGAAAGCTGGCTCCTATGATCACGCAGGATCGCCGGGCGCAGCGATCATTTTTATCGCAGACACCTCTCGTATCTTTTTGTATATTTTTTTTTGCGTGAATATTGCTTTGTGTGATGGATACCCGTGACTGGGAGAACCAACTACGCGGACATGCGATGAAAACGGTTTCGAGACTTCCGTGTCGTGCTTCCTTGCAGCCCGTCGTCGGGCGTCTGGTGTTCAAAGAACTGATTTCGAGGTTTTCGGGGTCGGGGGCAAAATAGCACCATTTAGTGAGGTCTGATTTGCAGACCTCGTTCCTTAAATGAGCTATACTTTCTTTTATAATAGGCCAGGGCGCAGTCGAAGACCGGAACACTTACAAACACGGACACACAAACTAAAAATGTAAGGTCAGAGCCAAAGCTGAAAAAGGTAGAGGCGTGTGAACGGCACCGCCTCGCCATGGAACAAATGTGTCTAATGTTCATTTGCATTTCTGCCAAACGCCGTCAGATGCGCAACATGACGGGCGCTCGAGGAAGCGTTCGATGCCCGAAGCCCGAGTGAAATTTCGGCCATCTTTCTGGTTTCGTTCAGACACATCTCTCTCATTCCACCGTGGTCACGGCGGATTCAGTGCGCTTGGTTAGTTTCGCCGGTAACAGCACACGCACATAATGATTGATTACGAATGCCACGACGGTGCGCTTTTGACGGTGCTTGATTGGCTGCTATCGGCTAGTTGCTTCGTCTGCGCTCTGACATGAAGTGAAACGAATTATAGATCAATCGGTGATCAAACTCGAAGTTAGATTGACTTAGGAGCGCGCGTTTAGAACTGGCATCAATGTTGCCAGATTGGAGCAACAAATCCTGCCCAAAAAACACCGTACAGAAACAGCCTTTAAGTTTGGACGGTAGTCAGCAACCTTTCCTTTGCATTTGACCCAAGAGCGGGGGTCCGGCGCCGGCGGTCCCAAGCGCGGGCTCCGACTACAGCGACAGCAGAACCCGAGGCCCAGATTACGCCATAATTTATAGCCTCCCCGACACCGGGTGTGCCAAGCCCTCCTGCTCCGCTTCTGTTTTTTTTTTTTCTTTCGATCTTCACGCCCCCGCGTTTTTCTTTTTTTAATCCGCGCAGGCCCCATGGCCATCGCCACTGCCATTTCCGGCGAAGGAAGCACCCCACGGCGCAATTTCGCCGCACTACGATGGTTCTGCTGCTCTGCCGCTGCAGTTGATTCAGTCTAGCCGCAGGAAGAACGGGAGATGCCGGAAAGCCGACTTGAAGGGAAATGGCGCCCCAGGCACGCGACGCAGTGTAAAGCGGCCAGAAATGACCTCTCAATTTTGTCGCTACAGGAGGAGTTCGATGTTTATGATTCTTACCAAAACACACCGCGAAGGGCTCGCCGATTCGTTTCTCAGTAATATCGCTTCTACCGAAAAACGTGGAAATATGAAATGTAGGACTCTTATGTTATTTTAAAGAGGAACATTGTTTTGCATAAATTTCTTAAACGTTTTTTGGCACAAAGGAGGACCATCCGGTATAAAAGTAACTGCCTGTGCTGGGTAAAAATGTCGACTGAGCAAACATCTCAATTCCAGCTTGATATTTATCTAGTCGCACTGGTGTTCTTGTCAGAAACAACTGGCCGAGCCCTTCCAGAGGTAACATGAGCCGGGCTTACCTTGAGAACGCACCTGCCAACATGTAGTGAAGTCCGTCCCACCTTCAAGACGGAATATTCCGATAGCTTCGTTTGCTTGATCTTATGCTACTGTTGATATTTTGCCCGTATATCTAATCATGTCATAGTTTAAGCTTGATCAAGAATTAAAATGCGAGCATGTTTAACAGGTAAAAGGCTTGCAAAAATATTCAGATCTGTAATTCTTGGATGCGCCAAACTGGTCGTCATCTAAACGCCCAAGGGTCGAAAAGAATAGACAATTTGTTCAGCTAATAAATATAAAGACCGAAATCTGCCGAATTTGGTATCCCATCTGGACGCTGAAATGTTTCAGTCGATGTTAAGATAAATTAACATTGCAAGCACTTAACTCTTGAGGTTACAGTTGAGAGGTTTATATGTCCTGGTGCAGGCACGTAGCCAGGATTTTGTTTCGGGGGGGGGGGGGGGGGCGCCCATGACAAAATGCTGTATGAGGGGGAGGGGGAGAGGAGGTCCCAGCAAAATGGAAGATTTCGGGGGGGGGGCCGGGCCCCATGGGCCCCCCTCCCCCTGGATACGTGCCTGTCCTGGTGATAGCTGGGTTGTGATAATCTTAATAAATACGGTGTACCAGTAGAGCGTGCTTCTTTCTTCATGTAGGAAATACTTGAGAATGTAGTTTTTTAATATTTATCACTTTGTGCGTAACGCATGTTCGATGAAACAAAGTATTGTTAAATAAGATAGCTTCGATACAGTAAGAAAAACAAATGTTTTAAGGCAGAAACGTAGCATACCAATGCGGTTTCTTTTCAACACAAAAGGCGACTTTCTGTATGTTCTTTCCCGTGTCTACTTTCTTGGTAACGCTTTATGAAATTGACACTTCACACGAGTCTAGCCAGCAGCAACGCTAACATCTGCTAACAGTCGCTTATTGAAACCTTGGACGTGGGCAAGGGTGAGGCAAATACCTGTTGATAAGATTGAAAGTCTGGACGTCAAAAAGGCTTTTATACCGCAAGACGATGATTATACGCAGCTTTGCGGCACAAACAGCAAAGCTATGTAGACACCTACATTCTGCATCAATGATGGCTAGTATGGCTGGTTGGTTGTTCATCTTGTTGAGCACAGCTATGCAGAAACATGCGTTTTGTACTTTCCCAAATTATGGACGATCGACCCTAGCAAACACTTTGCATTGCCATTTCGTCAATCGACAAGCAACTGTAGACCTGTCCTTTTTATTTTTGGTGAGCCTACGTTGAATATGAAACACTATCGTCGAAAATCTAGGGCCCCAGGCAGTTAGAACATTCCTGTGTTCTGAATTTGATTTCCTTGCCCTCATATTAGCGTGCATCTCTCCTACATTGACATGGGGAGGTAGGAAAAACGATTCGACATAAATAGAAAGAAATACATTAATTATAGGAGAGAAACAATAAATGCAGACTGCACTTTGGCGTTGGCTTGTGCGTCCCTGGCGTGTGACATTGTCGAACGATAAACGAAATTCCGCAAGAGCTATATTCTATCGCATCAGGCGCGCTGCAGAGACACACTTGTCCGAAGCCATGCACGACTTACAGCAAAAAGTAGCCATAAAAAAAGAAAAAACTTGAGAAAGGCGAGTCGAACACAACACGTGACCGGCCCAACGCGTGAGTCTCGGACTCCCCGCGGCTTAGCCCGCGCACCCATCTTACATCGGAGAGGAAAAAAACGCGTGAAAACCGCAGGTTCCGGGACGCGGGGCACACACTCCATCAGTCGCCGCTTTGGCGCGCGCGGTCGCAAGAGCCGAATTTCACGACAACGCAGAAGCGGTCAGGCATTTTCTCCGTGAGTCGTCGTCGTGCCTCGCCGCAGTAAGCTGTACGTCATGGCGGGAGACCCCCCGAAGCACGAGGGATTCTTCGCGCACCCCGCCGGCTTCCCGGGAACCGCATCTTCCAACGCCCCCCGAAAACAAGCACAGAACAAAACAAAAAAACATGGTGCTGAATAAAATCCGGCAGTCGTCGATCCGCCACAGCCGGGCCGGAGTCGTGCTCTCTTCGCGCGCCTCCTCTCTAATTCCCAGGGGCCGCCTTGGATGCTTGTGGCCTCCCTCTGCTCGCAAACCGCGTGCGGCGTCTATGCTCAGTCCCTCCTCCAGTTGATGGTGCGGTGGAAGTTACGTACTCGGTGGATCTGCAGTCATACGTCGGTCTTTTCGCCACGTGATCACGCTTCCGCCCCCGTACCCGCACGAAGGGACCTGGGTCAGGCGATGGAAGGGAGGCGGTTGGTCGGTGGTTCCGACGAGCGCGTATTCCTCTAACCACCCTCACTGTCAGCTTAGGGGTGGCCGGAGTTATCGTCGGCGTTGCCCGCCGCCGCAGTCGGAGAGAACACGCAGCTTGGCCACAAATCCCATTCCAAACTCCTTTATTTCGCAGCGGGCGACCGCGACCGCCTGTGCGTCTCGAACTGCCGCGGCTGCGGGAGAAAAAGAGCGACTCGCATTCACTGGCGCTGGCCTAAGGCGGCCGTGTAGATGCTCGGCTGCCACGCACGGGGGGACCTCCTGCATCGCCACGTGAATAATGCCGCTCGTTCCGCAAAAAGAACCCCCTCCTTCTTCCCGTTGCTTAACGCGTAGTCCGGCCTCGCGGCTCGGCGGCAACGCCGAGAGTTCCACAAAGCACGCGAGTCCTGCACCGATGATTCGCCTCTTGCTTTTCCATTTCTTTCCAGTGGAGAAATGCAATAAAAAAGACAGCGGCGGCGGCGGCTCAGGCTTTTGCAACAACAGCAAAGGACGAAGCACGGCGGCGGCACCGCCGCTCGCTTTCTCGGCAGGAATCGGCGGTGGTCTCGGATATTTTTCGCGTGGCGTTATAGTATATATACCGCGTTGCCGCCGGCACGTTGGCGTGAGCGCAGATCGTTGGGGAGCTGGTTCGGGGCGAGAACGCGCGGCGGCGGCCGGCGCTGCTCCGCGCGTGACGAGAAATCCGAGAAAAAGGTAAAAAGAACAGCACGAAGATGCCTGCCTCCCCGCTTCGAAGTCTTCGGAGGCAAAAGAAAAGAGATGGAGGCGTCGGTCGTCGGTGCTGCGGGGTCTCTTCTTCGCAGCTGCGCGATTCTCGGAGGAGAAGCGCTCCTCAGGAAGCTTAGCGCTCTCTCGGCGATTACCGCCTTTGCGTGTCTTCGTATTGACAAACGCGCGTGGAATGGCGATGGGGGAGGACGAGGATTGCGGCACCTGGGTCTTTCTTCCTCGGCTCCGCTGTGCATCGTGGCTCCGCCGAGCCTCTTCTCGTATCGTCCTTTCGAGGAGCGTTGATGCTGCTGCTGCTGCTACTGCTGAGGGTGGCTCAGGCCGCTTAGAGTCCCTGTCACTAGCGCCAGTGTTGCGCCGCCGCTTTCCCGGGAATTGCCGGCGAAAGGCTAAAGCCGAACGAGAAAGGGAGGGCGATACGATTTAGTAGTTGTGGGCTTCGCGATTTCGAAGCGGGGAAAGAAAGGGAGCTTGAGGATGACGGGATCACTTTAACCACTCCATGGATATACTTAGGGCCCTGAAATAAAGTTTGATCGAACTCGGGTGAGTCACGCTTTCGCGAATACTCTGTGGTATTATTCAAAACAAAATGGATTTTTGTTTTTAAAGTACACTTTGAAGTTTAGTTTGATTTGTATGGGGAGGTTTATTTTTGTATTTGCGGTCGCCCTGTTACACCCGTGATACCACTGACAGTAAGTCCTTGCGCGTACTAGTCTTTTTTGTATCTTGCATAAACGTAGTGCACATTTAAAATATGCCAACTCACGCAAGCGGAATAACATGTTTGGCGGCATGTCAAATGATGCAAATTTAAAGTAAGCTCATCGGATGATACACCTGCTGGAGAAGCAGCTTCGCATACGAGTGGTTCCGCTTCCGTAAAAGCTACCCAGGGAATGCTTGAAATAACTTATGCTATCAAAGCGAACGTCCATCGGAAGGGTGGACCGTTGTGTGAGGCACTCTTTAAAATTGTTTCGCCGTTCTCAAGTTATTCTAAACTTACACGCGCAGTCGGTGCTCAGTCTGAAAACGTGAATAGCCAGCCGTGCGTTTTTGAGACCGATATGTCACTCTTAATAACACAACCAAGTAGACATTGAAGGGACAAAACTCTAATTAGTGTAAAATAATGAATATTTCAACGCCATAAAACTGTGTAAATTGTAAGGCAAATACTTGAACCAACGCTTCCGGCCAAAAGATGCTGCGATCATGATTTGCTTTTAGCGTAACATTACGATATTTTCCCTTAACCAACTTCTGCGGACGTGTTTATTTTCCTGTTGCGAAGTCAAACCGATAAAAATTAAATCATATTCAATTAATATTATTATTATTATTATTCAACGCTGGACATTCGGGATTTCAGGTTATCTGGCCGTATTTTTCTTTGTTGAATACCTTACTTCACTTTAAGATAAATATCTTGTAAAGTCAGCAACACTGGTTATACATCATACAAAAGACAGTCCGCAAACAGATTCGAACGCGAGTTACCAGCAGGTCCGCGGTTCGAATGCCGCATGGCAAAGAGTCCAAGGAGAAACTTGGCACACTGCATTCGAACCACGGATATCGCGGTCAGTGATGTCTGCATACTGTCCTTTGTATGATGTATAAACAGTGTGACCCCGGCTTAAGGCCAAGTTACTCGGTAGTTCTTTTTTTTCTCTTGGCTTGACCATGACGAGCAAAAACAGCCACTATAATATACAGCTCGCTTCAACAGATGCATATCTCCATCTTATACTTTCATCTGGACCTCGACATCCCCTGGCATAAAATCAAGCAATTTCAGCACTGTGGCTCGCGTGGCGCATACACATGCCGTGTTTACCGATCCGCACCAGCAAACAAATTTAAGAATCGATATTTTATTGGCGTCGATCGATACCTATCGAAAATTGCTCGTAGATCGCGCGGGCCGATCGCGCGGTGACGAAGAACGAGAAAAGGAGACCACAAGATGATCGCCTGTGCCGCATCTCCGCGATCAAACCCATCTTCTTGCCCCTCACGTAGTCTCTCTCCCCCCCCCCCCCCCAACACACACAACACACACAGGCGCACACAACCGCAAGTAGTTTACGCTATCGACTGAACGCAACAATTCCTTCCTTTTCTCGCGTCGTCTTCATTTATTCGCGGCTTGCTCGCCGCCGAAATGCGCGTGTCTGATGATCGATTTTTATTTTGTTTGGATTCTATTTCTCTAGAAGAAATAAGGGAAAAAAATAAACAAAAAAAAGACGGGGCCCAAATTGTAGTCCCAGTGGGCGAGAAAAAAAAAAGAAAAAGGAAGCCGTTCGCGGAGCGATAGCACACAGCAGCAGCCTTTGGAATCGGTTTCGTGCTTGCAGCATGCAGCTATATAGGCGAGGGAGGCCCCGAAGGCGTGAGTCGATATAAAATTGCGGGATGGCAGGAATGCAACAATTGGTGGCGGCCGCGAGAAACGTTTCGTCGCGAAAACTCGAAATCTAGCACCTGCCGATAAATCACCCCGTTTCCTCCATTTTCCGATGGAAAGCGCTCTTTTATTGCCTTCGCTCGCTTTTGGATGGGAGCCGCCTCTCCCTTCGGGCGGTTGGGAAGAGCAACCCCCGCATTCCACGAACAGTGCCACGGGAAATGGGGAAAAAAAAAAAGAAGCAATACGGGACCCATCTTCCCATCTCTTTTTCTTCTCAGCATGCAGTGCACGAGCCTTTCGTGTTGCAGATTCGACCTCAATATTGGTGGTGGCTATATCGCCGGGACGACGGTGCTGCTGTGTATGGAAGCGGCACTCTCCGTCTTGATTGCGCACGTAGGGTGAAAGCGCGTTTGAGTATTTTTGTTTTGTTTTGCATCGCATAATTAGAAAACAAACAAACTAAAAAAAAAAGAAAACACCAGCTACCTCAACGTAATTTGGAACGGCTCTAACTTGAAGACAAGGTTCCTAGCTAGGCGAGCTGGTTGTTGTTCGACAAACTAAACCCGAAAACAAAAGCAAAAAAAAAAAAGGAGGAATTTAGCGTGTTTTGAAATGGTAAAACGTACGACTCCGAATCGGCTTAGCTAGTCTGGCGATACGTTTTATTCATTGAAGGCCGAAACCTCCTTTGCATCCTAAGCCACCGACGATCGAATCCGACTGGGTATCGACTCCATTCTCGAAATACTACGTTGTATCTAGGAAGTCAGGTTTTCGTATGTCTTTTCCGGGCTTCTTGTGACGTTCGGTGCTTTGGATGCTCACTGCGCATTTGTCTTATGGTGAGGCGAGAAAAGAAAAGAACGCACTGGGGGAAACAAAAAGCGAAACGAAAGGCGAGCGGCATTGAGTCGCCGGAGACGGCAATGCCTTCATTTGCCCCCACCGCGCATAGTGGCTGTCTCTGTCCCGCAGGCGTCCTCTTCCAGCGTCGGGTAGGCCATCGCCTTATGCAGAGATGCCTCTACGTCCATAGAGAAGCGCCTCTTCGAGCCCCGACGTGCACGACTTCGTCTCCTCGGCCACCATTAGGCGGCGGCGACGTCCCAGCGCCCTAAGCGCCCATTGAGTCCCCGAACAACAAAGGGCCGCCACACGCGAACGGAAGAGGCAGCGGCGGCAGCGGCGTCAGTCGCCCGATGAGCGACACCGACGAAGCTTCCCCCGGCGCGTTCCAGACGCTCCTCGAGGCACCGCAAACGAGCCAGCCGTCTCCCATCTTCTTCCTCGCGGTCCCTGTATTTGCGCAGCACCGCTTGTGAACGCATCCCCCTAACGACGGACCCAAGCTTGGTTTCGTTGGCGGTCATCATCATCAGCGTGGCGGCCGCCGCCGCAGACGAGCAGCAACGAGCAACCCTGGGAAATGCCCCGTTACTGATGGTTGCCAGACGCTTCCCATTGATTCGGGGGTTCTCCGGCGGATCGGGAGGGCAAGCCTTCGCCGTCGCGGCCGACCATTTGGAGCGAAGGGCCCGTGCCCTACTCGTCGTCCCGAGGTTCTGGGAGACCAACGGACCGAGAGGAAGTCCCGGGGAGTCCGTCCTCCGACGTCGAGTTGGCCCCCGGAGTCGTGGCAAACCGCTCGAGCGTGATCGTGCTGTCGTGGGCGAGCGTCGGCCGGTCGGAACGGAGTCGTCGCGCCGTCGTTGGAAGCGAAGCGCTGGAGCGGATGGAAACACAAAAACGGCGACAAGCGCTGCCCCTGCGGCGGCGGCGTTGGGCTGCAGAGAGCGAAAAGGAACGCGAGCACGGTCGGCGGGTTTTCAGTGGCACCCGACCGTGGTTTTTTTGGCGGACAATGGGGTTACCCAGACAGCACCCACGCGACGGGGAGGCAAGGCTGCCTTGGAGACAATCCGCGATGGAGAGCTTCTGTATCGACACGCTCGAATCCCTAACGTAAAGAAAGCGGCGCGGTGTTCTTTTTCTTGTCCCTTTTATTTATTATTTTGCTCCAGGCGCGAGCAGTCGTGATCCGTGACAAGCTCTCGAACTAGCTCGGCGCTGGACCTAGTCACGCTTGGGTTCACGGTGTACTACCGCTGCCACGGGGCTTTGTTTGGGCCGAGAATGACAGGCAGTCGACTGCTTTCAGGACATCATTAGCCAGTATTTAAGGGGTTTGTTCTGATCGGGCGCGAACGGAGACTTCCCCGAGACAAGTACTAGGCATTTAAAAAGCAAAAAAAAAATGATACTAACGCGGGAAGGTGGTTTTTGATCTTTTTCTGTTTTTTTCCTGGTCAGGCAGCAGGGCAGGCGTTTTGCATGGTGACGGTTATGAGGTTACAGAAATAACACCATCACTCGGGCTACCCGAATAGTAGTATTAACATTAATTATACCTTTTTAGAGGAGAGGGCAGCAAGAAGAAACAAAATGCACAGTGGGTAATTGGCACAGCCCTCGGTCCGTTCTCTCGTGCTACTCCGAATATAGCGCTAGGTCAGTGATACTCTTGGGGGTTTCCCAGCGCCTCACTTAGCACATTCCCTGTTATTCAGCCACGTGTGAGAGGGAAAACACAGCGGTAAGAAACAAAAAATATCAAAGCTGTACTTCTTTCTCCGTGAATTAGGGCCATCTCAGCGCTGCGCGGGAAACGGGCTTTACAAGTTTCACTCATTGACCGTGGATGTTCTAGAGCTTGGCCTCAAAATGGCAGTCCTCCCCCGTTTGTCGCGCCTTCTAGTGAAAGCATAACGGCAGATCGGAGAATAGAGCGAGAGAACAGAACGCGCCCCTTGGATCGGTTCCGGACAATAAAACGCCGCATGACCGATTCCTTTTGTCGCGTTCGCGAATCGCGACTCCTTGGGTTCTTCCACTTATTTGCCGCGCCGCCGCCTGGAGCAAAGACGGCGCTCGCGAGGAGCGGCAGCGCGTCTCCGCGAGGTTAGACGTTTCCCGCGCATCGAGTTTTAAGTTTATCGGTTTCTCTTGTGTGGTTCGATGGAGTACTCCTATTCGCGACTACAATTCACTATAGGTGGCGCCACTCGTTTTCCAATATGGCGGCAATAATGAAGGACCGAGATGCGTGCCAGTATATTAGTTGCTGAGCCTGTCTATAGTCCGTTGCAACCTAAGAACGAAGGGCGAGGGTAAGACGGGCCGGGGAGGAGGAAGCAGACGGAACGCTAAAGAGAGAAGGAGGTTTCCCCTCTCTTCTCCAGCATTCCGTCTGCTTCCTCCTCCCGGCCCGTCTTACCCTCGCTTTTCGTTCTTAGGTTGCAACGGACTATAGTGTGCTGGCTTCACTGAGCGACACCAATTATTCCTGCTCATACCAGGAAGCTATAGTCGGTGACAGGTCAAGAACGAAGTGGAAGCTCCTCCTACCTCTTTCCACTTTAGTAGTGTGAACGCTGGAGGGGAGGCGACCTCCTCTCCACCGTTCGCTCCGCCGAAGTGGAAAGGGGTGGGAGGAGCTTCCACTTCGTTCTTGACCTGTCACCGACTATAGGTGCTATAAGCGCAGGTCAACTCTTGATCCTGAAAACAAAAAACGGTATTTATCGTAATATTTACGCCAGGAGGCGCGTTTTAGTTCTGGAACGAAACCGAAATTTTGAAATTACTGATATTGATCTTGCTATCAGGAAACTGGAGGCAAAGTTATCAGTTGCATTTGACGGCATTCCGAGCTTCATTGTTAAAGAATGCTCCTCTATTTTTGCGCCCGTCTTAACACATATTTTTAACTTGTCGTTGCAGAGCCTTATATTTCCTTCCCTGTGGAAGTACTCTATTACTGTGCCAGTACATAAGAATGGCAGAACGGATGACGTAAAAAATTACAGACCTGTGTCGTTGCTATCTCCCTTTGCTAAGGTATATGAAATTGTTTTATTTGAGCGCATTTCAAACTTTTTTAAGCATAAGATAAGCCCTTCACAACACAGCTTCATGCGTGGAAGGTCTGTTGAGACAAATCTTGTGTCTTTTTTAAATTTTGTTGCGCCTACTGTGTGTCAACGTGGACAGGTAGACGTTGTGTATTTTGATCTCTCTAAGGCTTTTGACCTAGTAGACCATTCGCTCCTTGCACACAAACTAGAATCCTACGGCGTGAGTACCTCCCGTTGTTCCCTGTTTCTAGAATATTTGTCTTATAGACACAATTTTGTTCGTGTTCTTGGACATCACTCCCGGCCTTAAGTTTCTTCTTCGGGTGTGCCGCAAGGCTCCATACCTGGGCCGATCTTTTTCAATGTTATTATGAATGATTGGAGCTCAATTGTTCGCAATTCGGTCGTCTTGCAATATGCAGATGATGTCAGGTTATTTAGGCAGATCATATCCTTGGAAGACTGTGAAAAACTTATGGAGGATGTTAGGCGTGTGTGCAATTGGTGTCGTCAGAAGATGCTAACGCTCAATCCTTCTAAAACCGTTATTATGTCTTTGTCTAGAAAGGTAGAAAAAATTAACTTTAGTTACCAGATTGGCAATGATCCTCTGCGAAGAGTCTAGTGCACGCGTGATCTTGGTGTATACATAGACTCTTCGTTATACTTTACTGTACATGTTAACAACCTTATAAATGGCTCTTTGCGTAAGCTGGGAGTAATTTCTAGAATCACGCGTGAGTTCTCCACATCAACCTGTATTCTACGGTTATATTTCTCGTTAATCCGGACCAAGTTGGAGTTTTCCTCTGTAGTCTGGAATTGTATTAGTTCTACGAGCCAAGAGATGATTGAAAATGTTCAAAAGCGTTTTTTTTTCGAATTGTTTACGATCGTTACATTGGTCGTACTGTTTATTATTCCTATGCGAGACTCTTGGAACGATGCAAATTCCCTACTTTGAGTACCAGACGGCGTGAGCGCGATGTTGTTTTCCTGTATAAATGTATTCATGGATTAATTGATTGCCTAGATCTCACATCTGCTATTAATATTCACGTTCCGAGTCGAGTTTTGCGGGTTTCTCCAACTTTCCATGTTAATCACATCATCCAAACCAGTCCAATGACCCGTATTCAACACTTCTACAATACCCTCAGGGGAGCAAATATTGATGTTTTTAACCCAAATTTCGTAGCTTTTAAGACTTTTGTAACTAACCTGTGAATATTTTGTTGTGCATCATTACCAAGGCGTCAAGCTGTTCATGAGCACAGAAAATAAACAAATGAATGAATGAATGAATGAATGAATGGATGAAACTAATCTCTATTTTGGAGTTAGTTTCTTGGTATAGGTTTGTTTGCTTTTTTCTCGGATTCTTTCATATCATAAGATGTGTCTCACAGCGTAATTACTGAGCTAAAAAAGTTGTTCCTGGAAACTTTATTTTGTGACATACGCGTCCGATCCACGTACTTCGAAATTTTCGGGAGATTTCAGTGTCCCTTTAAAGAGAGGGTCTTTCATACACCTTAAGAGGTAGCATAAAATACTGTATTTGTTGAAAAAAGCGGCGCTAATATTTATTTGTTCTTGTTGAATTTTTAGCTCAGATAATTGTCACGTGAAATAATTAACTGCGTGCCTTTTAATGAATTTCTGGGTGATTAGATGATTGATTGCTTTAACATTATTCCCAGCACACGAATAAAATAATCAATTCAAATTTTGCAAAATATCGTCACGGGTGATGAGTTGAGAATATGTTCACAAAAGGTATAAATTTAGAAATGCCGTTCTCACTACAGAAACCAAACTCAAAGACGGAATCCGAGTGATACAGCACAAGTGTGTGTGTGTTCTAAAGCAACGCGTGACGCATAGGACCTTATATTGCATTGTGTTTGACAGTTTGTCTATCTTGATAATGATGTTATCTTTTTTTAATATGCCAAAAAGAAAACAGTATGAGACCTTTCTGGAAAGACTATTATGGCTAAATGGCGTATTTTTGTGATCGTGGCGTTTATTGGGGGCCAACACTGCCGCAATCTGTATTAATAATAATAATACAATTAAGATACGTTAATACGTCGTTTTTAAAGCTTTAATATCCAATGATACCTAGACCCAGGCAGTTGCGTGATCGACATGTAGAAAAGTATGCCGATAAATTGTTCCAGCTCTTCCTCTGACAAACCTCGGGGATTTTTCGGTGAAGTTTGGACACTTTAGAGATATGATTGCTCTACGATCAGCTCAGTGAGGGAACTTGTGCAGTTGTACTTGAAGAATTCGTACGGTGTTTTCATGTTCATTATGTTCTGCGGTATGTCCTCCAATCCCTTGAAGTCCACAGATGTTGTCCATGTACTCAAAGGTTTCCAAACTGGCCTTCGTTGGACTTTCTTGCCTCCCAAAGGTGCTGCAACTCCTTGTGTTGTCGTCTGAGATGACGTTGATGTCCTTGAATGACCAAACGTCGAGTTTCATCAGAATCCAATTTCTCCGGCTCGGATTCCGTGTCCGAATGTAGCACATGGCCAACAGGGACGTCTGCGGAAAAAATGAGAACAGATGAGACAAAACGTTTCAAGGATTTCCTAGAATGAATTACGTGATACTTTCTCGTGTTCGTCACGGCTTTTCTTCAAGCTTGTTGCGAGTACAAACGAAATAAAACATCCAACGAACTTCAAACCAAATCATTTTTATAAAGAGTGCACAAGCATACATAGAATCAGGGTCGCCATCGCCACTCAGTTCGTAATCTTCGCTTTCACTAAGTATACGGCGAACACGCCAGCTCTTACGCCTATAGAAAGCACTGGGATCCACCTGAGAGAACAAAGCCAAATGTCCACACAAATTTTCTTTAAAACAGGTTTTACAGCCGTACAGAAACCACCATATAATGCGGAATATTAGACGGCGAAAACCAATTACGGCTAAAGCCCCTCAGAATAGAGGGGCTTTAATTACGGCGCCATGTTACCGAACGGTCACGAACAGAAATCCTCCCCTGCAGTTATAAAACAACCAATTGTTTGCCGATCTGTACTGTAAGAATCTGTATTCTATCCAAGATCGAACACAATTTTTTTAAAACAACAATTACAAAGACGTTTGACAGTAATAAATCATGAAAAACTTAAAGACACTGGAAACCACGCCGCCACGGCCGCTCGAAAAAATAAATAATAAAACAGCCTAGTGTTCTTTTCTGGCGGAGAAAGTTGGAACTAGCGAAATCTGAAAATGGGTGTGTTACCGGTCGCTTGGAGCGTGGGGAGCAGTTTGTTGTTAAAATACCTTCTTAATAAGTAAGGGTGTGGAATGTTACCATATGCTAACGTCGCTCCATAGAGGGTTAGTGTTGCGCTTACGAGCGAACCCAAGCACTCTGTGTTTGCGCGTTCCACACTGCACGTGTGCGGAGCCCAAAATGGCGGTCTTGGATTGGAGCATGGCGACGACGCGCATGCGCAGCGTGGAGCACGCAACTCTAACGCAAACGCACAGCACTTGCGTTAGCTTCTTCTATGCGGACACCGCATTGGGACAGTGGGAGAGTGTTGTTGGCATTCGGAAAGGACATTTCGCGAGTCATGATCGCGAGCAGTTCCGCCTTGCCCGCTGAGCAGGAGAACCGGGGAACCCTCACTAGAGTGCTTCCCGTTTCCGCCACGGGAGGGCCAGCAGTCGAGCTGAGAGGCGGCGAATAGTGTGCCCAGATTTGCAGTGTGTTTTCAACTTCTCTATCGAGGAGACGTGGCTTATGAGCCGCGCTTGCAACACAGGGTGCGAGGGAAGGAAACGAAATAGCCGATCGTCTCCGAGTGTCGCCGCCTTACTGCGGACTGTCCGCTTCCAATCCTCCTCGCGACGCGAAAACGCACGTATACGCGCACGTGCAGCCAATATGCGCAGAAGATGTCCGCCATCAAATTGCGAGAGCGCTCCGTGCTTTGAGTTGCAAGCTCTGTTGAGTTTAGGTTCTCTTGTGCTCCTTCTCGCGAACGGGACCCTCGAAGAAACGTGCTCAAGAATCGCCGGTCAGTCAGCGAGGCGGATATAAACGAGGGAAATACAAATCTGGCGCCAAACGGGGGGGGCGGTTCGTGGAGGAAATGGCGTGAGATGATTTAACGTGCGGGTGACCTGGTCGAACGCTTTGTGCCGGTGCCCACAACGTCCGCGCAAGCCGCCGAGGCACATATACTGCGTTTTTTAAAGCCCCGCCTGTTGCGTCCTCAGCAAGAGGACACTCAAGCGCAAAACACTTCTCAAATGCACACTACTGATGGCTATTTCTTCGTATACAGTAAAATCATGCCTTAGAATTAAGATGAAATGTGAAGCATACACTGTGCATATGTCTCTAATAAACTATTCGCACGAAGACACGGAGTCAGTGTTAACACTAGTCATTCTCGACAACGTTAACAACAGTCAGTGGTAGCACGAGCCTTTCAAGATGAAGAAACGCAGTGAATTCAACGTATAGAATATCACGCGTTCTTGTTCTAAAAACATATTAGTGACATCGAATGTTTCCTCTAGTAGTGATGCCCAAATTCGTGATTCAGCGGGCGGGTGTGCGCCAATCCGCGTAAACCCGTGCTTACGGTCACACACGAAACAAAAAACAAAAACAAAAAAAGAACAATGAGAAAGTTTTAATAAGAAACAAACTTAGGATGTCTTGTTCATCCATGACGTATCACAGTGTATACGTGCTTTCTCTAGAAAGCGCGGGTCTTGAGCCCGCTCTCAGGGGCAGAGCGCCGCTCCGTCGCAGCGAATACCGCCGATGGAGACTCCGCGAGCTCTTCCCATTCCAAATTGCGGGCGATCAAGGAAAAAAGTATCTCGTTTGGATTCCCGTTTGTATAAATATCCCGGCGGAGGAGTCGTCGGCGCCGCTCTCTCCCCGGTTTCGTCACTCGCTGCGCGGGTACGCACCGCTGCCTCTTCGATTGCACGTACGCGTGCACTCGACGCGCTTCGTCTAGGAGCTTGGGGAACCCCGGCTGGTGAGCATCGCGCCTTCTGGGGAAGTTCGCACCATATTCGTTTAGGTTACTCGTAAAAATATATTTCCACGGCTACTGTTATCAAATCTGCCTAGAGCCGGGGTCGCACTGCTTATGCATCAAACAAAAGAGAGTCCGCATACCGATTCAAACGCGAGTCACGGCAAGATCCGTGCTTCGAATGCCGCGTGGCAATGAGTTCGAGGAGAAAACTTGGCACTCGGTATTCGAACCACGAATATTGCGCTGAGAACAAAAGACGGTTTGCATGCAAATTTGACCGCGACTCACCGCGAGATCTGTACTTCGAATGCCGCGTGGTAACGAGTTCGAGGAGAAAACTTGGCAGGCGGCATTCGAACCACGAATATTGCGGTGACTCGTGTTGGCAGACTGTCTTTTTGTATGATGTTTGAGCAGTCTTAAGGAAACAATCTGTCTAAAGGAACAGGACGTAACGTAAGTGGTTGATACGTGCTACTTCGAATCACCACTCGTTCGTCAAAATACCGGTGCTAGCGGTTAGTTGTGTGCATCTTCAGTGTCATTCTACACTATTCACTGTTTACGCTATTAGAGAGCTTTAGTAGATCGTGTATCGTTATCGGGGGTATCGGAGGTATTGGAACGATCTGACTATAGTCCGTTGCAACTCAAGACTCGGTATACGGCGAGGAAAAGGAAGGCCGGGGTGGAGGAAGCAGACCGAACGCTGGAAAGACGAGGAGGTTTCCCCTCTCCTTTCTAGCGTTCTGTCTGCTTCCTTCTCCCCGGCCTTCTTTTCCCTCGCCCTACCTTCTTGAGCTGTGACTTACTATAAAACCCTCTTTACATTTTTCGGTATAGAAGTTGCGGCATAATTTACGGTATAAAAGTTGCTCTTCCCTGCTTATTGCTCCGATATGTCCATCCTTACTTCTCCAATGTCTGTAAAGTGCGTGTTTTTAAAACGAATGGTAACCATTATTATTATTTTTTTTCTAGTAATAGTAGTAGGGGTGTTTTATCCGCAGTGTATTAGGTTATTATTACTTACTTTCTAGCCTAGTCAGGCCTAGCTAGCTGAAGGCTAGGGGCTGTTTTTATCCTCCGCGACGTGTATTTAGGTGTATGGCCGTCTATTCTTTTTATTGCTATGAGAGATTTTGAAGAAAACAGTTCGAATTGCGTGCCAATCGAACGTGGAATGCCTCTTTCTCTGCAGGTGTGAAAGGAGCGGGCGGTGGCAGGGACACGGGCTGCGGCCCGAGGGCGAGGCGCCATGCTCTTCGGAGCCGGTGAGTGTGCACGCACGCATTTCGCGCAGCAACGTCTCACCGCCAAGACGAAAACAGGTGCCGCCAGTAGCTGTCGTCACTAAAGCTGCGGTCAGACTGCCAACACATCGTACAAAAAAACGCGGTCTGAATTAAGTTGGCGGTACTTGTTAGCGTGAATTCTATCGAGGGACTTTACGCATATCGTCTAATGTATTGCGGCAGTTCTGCTCAAATAATCGAAAGGAAAGAAAGAAAGAGTTCATCCTTTTCGGCTTATTGTTTTCTGTCGACGCTTACTTTTACCGACATGCTCATAGACAAAGTGAGTGCCTTGAGGTTGTTTTTCTTGATCGTTGTGAGCTACAGGCTTTTACCTTGTGTGGCCGTATCCACTAAAAAGCTTTTCACAGCAACCCTTTCGCACTGACACAGCATGATTTGAAAATAATTACAATTATCATTTTTTAACTTTTGCCGAGCAATTTTCACGTGAAGTATTTTGCCACCAAGGAGAGTGGCACACAGCGCATGCGCGTCGTTCCTCCTGCAAGTACGACGGTCGCTTCCCGCAATGCTTGGATAGAAAATGGCGTACCGCCGCGATTCACACGATTACCACGAACTCCGCGCTTTCCCATGCCCCGTTGTTTGGCAGCGCCATGGGTTGCATAGTGAATTTTACGACAGTGTGAAACGCGGGACATTTTGAAGAATTTGGTATTTCTTGCAGGACGCTGAACACCAGCCGTCAATATGGTACAGGACCGCCAGTCGTGGGGCGGGTGGTCACCTTGCATCTACGGAGTATTGATGCGAACGTCGGCCGTGCAATACCCCCAACCACTTAAAAAAGAAAAAAAAACGTTTGTACAAATTTAGTAACAAAAATTTAAAGTTATACTTGCGTACTGCGAGCTGAGAGAGCCAGCGGCGGCTATCATTCATATTGTACAACGCGCCCCCTCGTCATAAAACATTCCGAACCCGTCATAATGTCCCTCGTGGGTCTGTAGAGTAATACCAGAGTGGCGCGGGCGAAAATCCAGAAAAGAGCCACAAACAAACAAATACAAAGCGACACATTCAAAGTGAACACGCTTTTCCTCCGACCGATGCAAAAAAAGGACGCAGCATCGCGTAAAACCCGAGTTCCCTAGAGTTGTTCCAAAATTCCCAAACGTCATCGATGAGAGCGGCGCTCCGCCGCGCGTCGCGCCCGTCGCCGGTTGTTGGAAAGCGACGGGACAACAACAACGGCCACTTCGGAGTTGCCTTGGGAGACGCATTTCCGTCCGCGGGGGGACACGAACAGACTCCCATTTTACAAAAAAATCCCAGATTCGTTTATCTCGCATGCTCAAGAAAAAAAACAATAATAATAATCATAATCATAATAACAATATAAAAAAAAAGGAAAACCGATCGGAACGTCGCGTCCCCAGTCCAACAAGATGCGACGACTGCACTCCCTCGTGACGAAGAGGGGAAGCAAGAACGCGACACGCATTCGACTCGGGCCTCTGCGGATCCCGAATCAAGAAGAGGAAGATGAAGGAATAGAAAAGAAAAACAAGATTTAAAACCGAACGACTCTAATACACAGAGGGACATTTCGTTCTGCAGCGCGCACCGCCGTATAGATTGGACGAGCCGGCGAAGGCGGGCAGACGGCGTCTCCTGCCAGCGTCAGAATTGGAATGGTCCGTGCCGCTGTTCGCCATGCAGGTAGCGTCCGCGAGGTCATCAAACAATACCGCTGGGACACGCGGGGCGGCGGCGGCGAAATGCAACGAGCGACTTGGAGGGGGAAGAAAAAAACAAAAAAACAGGGAGAATGGAGAGCTGTCGGAAGACCGAGCCGTCCGGTTTCCCGAATGGGGACCGCCGGCGCTGGTCGCAGAGCTATCTCGCCCGAAGGTTCTCGCCTCTTCGTTGTCCGGAAGGGACGGAGAATGAAAAATCGAATAAACAAACCCGGGGAGGCGCCGTGAAAATTTTAAAAATTTGGGGAGGGCCTCGTCCGATGAGGAGATTGTCGTGGCGGGTCGCGGAGCCGCTCGTAAAATGGGGAAAAGCGTAAAGCGAAATGCGTGTCTGTTCCTTGTTCATTTGCGTGTTTGTCTGATTGTTTGCGGTATACGTTGATATAAAGCGCGTCTGCTTTGTCTCGCGGAGAAGCTTTGGTATCTTGGCGTCCGATATCTCGGATAGCGAGCGTTTCGGGAGATTTCTGCTTCGATCGCGGACTGTGTCGCTCGCGAAGTCTGCCTCCGCGCCTCGGGGTTTCCCCTCCTTGTGATGTAGGCGAGGAGGGATATGCTTTGAAGGTTTCGGCCAATGGCAACACGCTACGCTCCGTCCGGAGTACACTCAAAATATCACGAGTGCTTTGTTTTTGGTTTAACACTTTCCTCGACATCAGGGTATTTATTTCGGTGAAATAGTGGTTTTCAGACGCAGAAATAATTCAGAACTATCGCACAAAGATAAAAAAGAAAAACAAACTAGCATCCACAATTATTTTTATTTATTTTAAAGGGACCATGCAATGATTTTTCAACTTCTTCCTCCTTAGCTTTAATTCTCAACTCCCAAAGCTTCTCACCGCGAATAGGCACCCAGACAGAGGTGCGCGTGTGTTTTCCACGTGCCGCCGCGTCGCTATTCGCCGAGATCGATCACGTGAGGAGCAAAGAATCCTATACCGAGCAGGAGAGTTTCCGATATGGTCGCTTCGACGACGTTGGACGCGTCCTGGCGTATGTTCTCCTGCCTTTGAACCCTTCTCCTCCTTTCCAGTTTTTCACGCGCGGCGTCGCTATTCGCCGAATTCAGTGACGTGACCGGCCGCAATGGACGGAGCACGGCTCCTACACGCGCGAGGAGTGGCTTTCCCGCATAACTTAGGATTTCAAGATGGCTGAACGCGCAACTCGGGCTTCACACCACGGAACTTGACATTCGCAAGTGATGGTAAGTGCCGTCGCGGCACTCATTGGCCAGGAACGCGAGCGAGTCCAGGTATTCGTCGACGGATCGATTGTTGCCGACCGCATACGCCCGAGTGACGCAGTGCCCGCGTCCAATGCGTGAGCTGGGTGGCTGGTTTCGGCCGATGTGCTTGAGCACCGCGGAATGCATCACAGTTAAAAGGCGGAGAGCTTTCGAACAAAAGGTAGTAACAAACAGTACACTATATTTTCAGATTTTCGTACCGAAAAGCAGGCTTTGGACATTCTACACCATTTTCCATTGGCCCACAAACGATATGCGATTCGTGAAACCCAAGAACCGGCCTTAATTGGTGCCACCATCAAGGAACGTGAGCTATCGGTAAAGACACGGTTATTCACTCAATACAAACTGCTGAGTGCGGTAGCATTCATGCGTGTCCCCAGTGAGACCCCTTGCTAGCGAGCGACAACTCCCACATAACAAGCCCGCAGCGCTGGGTTTTTCTACGTCACCAACAGGAGGCTAGCGCACACGACTGCTGCGTAAGCAGTCGGCCAAAACTCTCGTTCAACCAGAAAAAAAAAAAAAGTCTCCGTGATTTCGTGTGAAGCTATAGTCATTGAGAGATCGAGAAACGCACGACATGGCTTATTACGTGACATCCTCCAGCTTTATCCTCGAGCTTTCTTATCGTCTATGAGAAATCTCATTGGCTGCGGAGCCGTAATAAGATGCTCATGAATCGCTATACGCCCTGCGTTTCTTAAGCCCTCAATGAGTCTAGTTGATTAAGTCGCCCTAGGCACTCTCGTAGTTTCTTATCACCCCGTATTGCGCGGAAGTACAAGCCTCAACGGCTTCCTAGGACGGAGCCGGCATCAGATGAGCGTGTTTCGGGCTCTCAGCGCGCAACGCCTGGAGGTAGCCCTTAGAGGCTTCGAATGTCAGGAGAAGCACCCAGTATACTTCTACTCCGTTTCACCATACCGATGGACCACAGCTGACGCTACGGGCTAATCGAAGCGAATCCAACGCCGTATCAATGTCACGTGGCCTTTTTGAGGGGGGCGCGGGGCACGTGGTCACGTGACACGTTCACGGCGCTGGATTGGCTGGTGACGCTCGTAGGGTACGATGCGGTCCAGCGTGAAACGGATCGTAGTCGTTCTGGCCAGCGGGGCTGACACAGAGAGAGAGAGAGAGAGAGAGAGAGAGAGCGCAGTGACGGGAGCCCATCTCGGGGCCGGATCGCGCGATCCGACGGGAACACGCACAAATCAGAGCGGACAGCGGACTCGCATTAGTATGGACTCCCCGGCGCGATGGCTTGCGCAGATACGGGACGGCGGGATAGCTGAGCGTCCCTTCGTCGGGAATCGATGGTGGGCGATTCCCGGGCACCCCTTCCTGCTCTGCCGGAGCAGAGAGACGCTCTCGGGACATGACCCGCATGGGCAACACGGGGAGACGGCGAGCGCGGCGGCGGCCCGCCGAAATTGCGACGGGGTGGGGCTTTGCGCGCCGAGTGCGGGCCTCGTCGAGAAGGGAATCGGGGCCCTTCTCCGCTCTCC
This sequence comes from Ixodes ricinus, assembly GCA_037355805.1. Lineage (NCBI taxonomy): Eukaryota > Metazoa > Arthropoda > Arachnida > Ixodida > Ixodidae > Ixodes > Ixodes ricinus. The sequence continues at coordinate 53,907 of JAZHYW010028432.1, read as the reverse complement.
CCTTCGAACGCCCAAATAAGAGATCCGTAAAGCGGTTCGGGCGTCCTTATCGCGCCTGCGGGACGCTGTGCCTCGATTGCAGAGCGTTTCCAACTCCTCGGCGAACGGGCCGAGTTTGAAACAACAGCTGAGAGGAAGAGTCGAAGGCGTCGATCGCCCGCAAGCGTCCCCTCCTCTGCGAACGCTTTCCCCCTCGACCCGCGTCAACGTGATGCGTGCCCACTTGCGACCGATCCGCGCCGAGGGTATCCGCCATTAAATTGCGAACGTTCTCCAGGGAAAGGGAAGTCCGGCTCCTTGAGCAACGTCACTCATTTCCCACTTCATGTGCATACGCAGGTGCAGCTTAGATCATCTTCGTGTTATTTTATCGAGACCTACACGTTTCAAACGTCCATGCCGTGGTTCCTTCCCTCGATAACCAAATTTAGTAAGCACTACTTCGTCCAGTACGTGAATGGGCATAACTTTATGTCTGCCATTGGCGGACGCCCTCTGCAAAGATCGGGCGCAAGCGCACGTGCGTTGCGTTGTCACGTGACGACGAGGAAAGCGAACGTAACGGTGGAGACGCTTACGGGCGATCAACGCGTTCGTCAGCTTCTAGCAGCTCGTGCTGCAAACGCGGCCGATAAACTACGCAACGCCGATTGAACAGCTGAAATTACTCCGAGGTCAAGGCACACAAGGACGAACAAACGCCCACTGGCGTTTCTCGTCGGCGGAGGCGGTGGCAGCGGCTTCTTCGGCGCGCGCGTCGGACGGCCGTCGGCCAAATAAAAAGGGTCGCCGAGGAATCAAGCCCCCGCGAACAGGGGTTGAATTACAATCCGGCCGTCGCTTGTCCACTGGTCTTTTTTCGTTGTTGTTGTTGTTTTTTTCGCCCAAACGGAGTAGCTGTCCCGGACGGCTGTTTCCCCGGACGTGACATTTGAACGCGACGCCTATCTCGCTCCCTTCAAGTTTATGGATGCGCGCGTCGCTTTCGAAGACGCTGCAGGAAATGGCGGCTGGGAGGGACAGGAAATTTGTTGGGGCCACCGCATCGATAAGTCCCGTTATATACCCGGCCCGTGGACAACTCGCTGTCGGAGCCTCCCCTAAGCTCTTTTGGAGAGAAAGACATTTGAGGCCCCCGATAGGAAATGGGGTGGGCGCTTTATCGCATTCCTTTTTTTTTTTTCTTATTCTGGCGGATGGACCTCTACGCGTCTGAGCTGTACTCTTCTCTATTCCTTCTCGTGACTCCGATAGGATCGTCCTCTCGTCCGACCCGGCTGACTCTCTTTTTTTTTTAAATCTTGGCTTACTGGTTTGCTTTTAAATCTGCTACTCGACCCGAAGGACAATGCGAACCGAACACTTCTGTGACTTAGACAGGCTATAGTTAAGCAACGGGCTAATACCTTCTCTATGTGACAGCCAGTAGGGGAATGTTGAAAGAAAACACAAATATTTGTGTTTTATTCAATTCAATCAGTTGAGAGTCAGCGCTTTGTACACTTCGTCTCTGTGACGTATCAAGTCGCTATGCGGAACGCAAGTTCGTCTGCGTCTTGCACAGGGGTTGCGATGATGTCAGAACGCCGAGCTCTTATTGGCTGATTGAAACAAAATAGGGGTAGACCTCTAGGGCATCCTAGCATAGAAGTATACCCGCTAACCTTTCAACCAAAGCCAATCACAGCTGGGCGACGTTCTGACGTCACCAGAACCCCTGCAAAAGAAGCCGTCGAACTTCCGCTCCGCATAGGACCAGCATCCTAGACAGACGCTAACATCCGCTTTCAGCGAAGCAGGACCTGAAATAAAACGTAATGCCTATAAGTTCCTTCACAGTTTTTTTTTCTTGATCCCTCCTTCCACTATCAACAACGAGAGCATAGTCATATTATCATCTCCGATCTTCTGAGTTCTTAATTGATGGGAGTAGTTAATAGGGATTTCGATCGTCTAGACTTTTCTGTCCTCAAACGTAAGGCGAGCGGACGAAGAGAAACGACTGCTGGAGAGCAAAATATCAGCCATTTTGTAATGAGACAGGGTGCCGAAGCAATACCACCTAAAAGTCGCGGCGCCACCTATAGCAGCTTGCGTCGGCGTCGCCGCCAACGCGTCTTCCAGCGTCACACAACAAGCGCGACGCATGCAGGCGGCGACGCCAAGACGCACGTCCCTGCCGCTTTGGCGCCGTACTCTCGTCACGCGTCAGCGCGTTTTCTGCTTGGGGCGGGTCAGGGGTCCAATAACGATGACGTAATGCTTAGGCCTTGCCTTCTAGGTGCTACTGGCCGAAGGCCCCCGTGGTACGAACCGTCCAGTTTTCTGCGACGCACTGCCTCAAATAAGCGTCGGGGCACCTAAGCATCCACGGCTTTCCCAGTTCGAACTTCGAGATCTTCTCACCCGAGCAACAGAAATGAACTCAACAAACCGTGCTGGGGACATCCCGTATAGAAAGGAGTCCATTTAGCGGAGGGTAGAGGAACTCGACAGTCGGAGCTCTCGCGTCGTGAAGCCATTCGTCGAATGTGCCCTTTCGTCGTTGTGCGCGAATTTTCAAGATGAGATCATCCGGGTTGGGTCGCCGGGTTTCCCCACAAGACTCTATAGTTTCCAAAACAGAGATTCGCATCCGCATGGCGACTGAGTTGCCTGTAATGTATGTCACTCCACACACGGGTATTTTCCTGTTTCTCGGTTTCACTGACCGATGCCGATTGGGGTGGAAATTTCCCGACGTTTCCTGGACGTTTCCAAACCCGCCAAGTTCCCGGACAATGTTTTCCAGGTTTTCCAGGTTAGCAGACCTGGAAATCCAGAAATCTTCCCGGTGGGCCCGGCACCGTATAGCTGCTTCCACACGGAGTAAAACCGCGGGGCGAATACCCGGCCCCTAATTGGCCCTTTTTGACGCACGTCATAAATGCGCGCGCCACCGGCGGGTTCAAACCCGCGCCAGCGCGCCAGTGTTTAGAGCGCACACCTATGCAACCTCTGATATGGAGATGTCGCCTCGAGAATTGTTGGGCCTGCTTAATTCATCGCCGTAGCTAAAACTTCTATGTCAGCGCCGACAAAAAACATTATGCTGCGGACGCCGAGTGGGGCTACACCGGCGACGCCAACTTAATTTCACAACCTCTCCGTTTTTTTTTGTTTTTTTTTTGTCATAGCCGAGATGGAAGGAAAATTTTTTTTCGAACTTCGACCAATAAGAGTTAGAAAAGAAAAAAGAACTTTGAGTCGCATGTATTGGCCTGGGGCTACGATGGTGGACGACATGCTTCAACCGCTAAACACTACGACTTCTTGCGCCTTCGCGTCGAAATATGACAACGGCCTGGTCCTTTGTACACGTTGGGTGATCGGAAGTCAGAAAATCACGCAGTTGCTGCGTCGTAATTACTGGCAGACGATCCCTGCCCTCAAAATGCTGAGAAATCGAAGCTCAAGAAACTTGACGTTACCAAGATGGCCGCGCGCACAGTGTTACCAGTCCATCAAGCAGCTTCGCCTATCGCCTAAGTATGTGCAGGTGTATAATATGTTTTCAGACAGCACAGGATATTAAATGTGTTAGCAGATCGAGCCACGTTTTGTGGTATGCGTGTCAACATTACTTCTCTATCAGCTTCTCTGTTTTGTTCTTTTATTTGCTGCAGTCATGATAATACTGTCCTAGATAGAAGGCCTCCACTTTCCCTCCTCTGATGTCATTACTAGTGGATCCACGCAGCCCCACCTATCTTGCGTCGTCCGAGTCGCCGCGATCGCATTTTGCAGCGTCTCACAAAGCGCCTTACATTAGATGAACCTCAGCAGAAGCTACGAGCCGTCCCAGCCAATCCAACGCTGCGAATATATCACGTGACTATACGAGCGACGCACGTCGCTGCACCACTCTCGATGATCACGTGACACTTAACACTGGATTGGATGGGCTTAGATGGCACATAGCGTCCTTCGCCGACCATAGTATGGTGAGAACAGTCCTGTACGTTGCTCAAAACAAGTAATCAAATTACTTGTACTCCATTCCTTTTTCGAGTAATTTTGTAATCATTTGATTACATTTATTAGGAAGTAATCACGAAAGTAATTTCATTACTTTTGGATGTACTAAAATTAATTGTAACCATTGCTATTTTCCCCTATCCCTTCTCCGTGGCTCTTTTTCTTCGTACAAGTTTCCCATCGAGAAATCCTAAAGCCAAATTTCCGACAGAAAAAAAAAAACACAAAAACACACACGTAAAAACGGTTTATTAAAGTTTGTGGATTGAGCAAATAAGTAGTTCTTAGTTGGGTGATTCTAATCGAATAATGGACCGTATGAAGGACCCGTTTTGAAATCTGCAGTGAGAATATGTCGTTTCGAAAATTTTTGAAATAATCCGAAAGGTAACAGTTGCTTTTCAAGTTACGGCCAATTCAATCAGTTACTATAGTTAAATACCTTTTAACCGATAGAAATTGTAATTGTAATCGATTCCTTTTTTTTTCATTTTCTTTTTTCAATAACATGTACAAGACTGGGTGAAACTGAGTATGGGCGACTCCAGCGCAATCGACGCTACGTAGCGGCTGGAACAGAAAGTTGTGGCGGCAGGTTCGCTCGCTAGCCTCTTCCAGCGAATCAAATATTCGCCGCGCCCGGCGGTTCGAAAGACGAAGCCGTGAAAGTAGGTTCGAAAACGAGCGATGAAAATTGCCAATAGCGCACGTCTGCGTGTTTCCCGCTTTTGCCGGGTATTCTCGTCGAGCCTGAGCGCGTTCGCCGCTTGAAGGGGGTCGGGGACTCACTAACGATGACGTAATGCGGAGACATTCTATTGCTCACATCCGTGAAAGTTGGAGGGCTTGAGATATATAGCGCTCTGCAAGTGTTGCGCCTGTCCAACATGGGTCCCAAAGAGAGGAGGGGATGGGGGAAGAGGTTTATCGTTTCACATCTCCATTGAAAGATGGATTGGACCAAAATAACCACGATATCAAGTTCTTTTTTTTCAGTGTTTTTTTTTAACAAAAATACTGAGTTGCAATGTTGAAGCATCCAGGGGTAAATATATCCCCTAAAAATGATACCCAGAAGAATAGGCCTGAGTTCAGTGCTTTCGCCTTATGTGCCAGAAAGACTCAAGCCGAGCGCAAAGAGACGCTCCAGTATGCGGTGTTGGCGAGCATTACGCGTACTTGAATCGCTTCCCAAAGTGAGGTGCACCCTCGCGCTCCCAGGGTGTAATTTCCGCGCTTTCGGCCGTGCGATTGTAAACATCAACTCGATGAGGAATAAAAAAAAGAAAAAAAGAAGAAAAAGGAAGCGGCTCTCTAAGTAAGTTTATATGGCATCTGCTTTAGGGGCCATCAATGCAACGCGGCAACCGTGTGTGTATGTCCGGTCCTACTTCATGCAGAAGACGGCAGGCAATTTCGGCTTTTTCAGCGTGCCGGACGCATTCGCAGAAATGAAGCCGTCGTCGTCGCCGCCGCCACAACTCCGTTTCACGTTACGATGGACTGAAGGGAAACTCTGCCAGCGGAGTCAATCCGATACGGTGTGAATGTCATGTGACCATCGCTTGGTCCACAGCCACGCGCAGGACGTAGATCACGTGATAGTTTGCAGCTCTGGACTGGTTGGGATTGCTCGTAGCGTTCGTTGCGGTCCACCGGGAATAGGCGTATGGGCGGTCCCGCCTTTGGGGCCTCGGAGATCGACGCGTGTTTGCGAAAAGACGCCCCCTCCAGGCCTGGCGCGGCTTTTCCAGAGGAGAAGTGCCCATTTGCGCGCGGACACGCACCTCGACGGAAATGGAAGAGAGCGCTAATGCACGCGCCTCTTGCGGGCTGCTGCCTGCGGCCTATTATCGGACCCTTGCTCCCAATCGATGACGAGGAGCTTTCCGGGCAGGCTGAGCCATCGCTTCGGTGTGGCGCGTAAGCCGAGCTGGCGGGCCCGGCTTCGAGTATACGGCAGCGATGGCCCCGTGATGGCCATCTCCATCAGCCCGTGGGCGTCTGGGGAGAGTCCGGATCTGCTACGGAATGGGCCGGGTCTCGAAGCCGTGTATTGGGTTCTCTCCGAAAGTACGGTGAAGCCGCACGTTTGAGGAAGAGAGGGAGGTAAGGTGAAAGTAGAAATGCCAGGACTCGAGCTCTACTCGATGTTGGTTTGGTAATGATGAGAAAGAACGGAGAGCTTACGCGGTGCGGCACTCCGAACGTTTTGTGGCAGTGCAGTCAAAAGTTGGGGGCGCGTGCTTGAGGGTAGAATAAGGCTGTACACACGTACTCCTCCGCTGTTCGCATATGCTACAGATGGTTGTCTCCGAGTTTAGTCAGATTAGCCGAAGAGGATGAAAACTCTTATAGGTGACGCTCCGAATTAAAGACTAATCGCGGTACGCCGCTGGTCGCGACACCATCACTATCCGCTCCTTTGTACGCCTATGGACAAGCAGTGGCAGGCACGGAAGATCGTCCTAACAAAGCATACCCATTTCGGCAACGGACTTTCCCGCGCATACAGAGCGGTTTTTTTTTAATCTACGTTATTGTTTTTGTTGTTCAAATATTCGCCCAAGACTCGTGAGGTGGAGTGTAAAATGACCTGACGCTGGCGAATCCCAAAATCCGCTCAAAGAAACGTCAGGTTCGCGCAACGTTGACAGCGCCATTTTTGTTCGCAACCCCAGTTCGTGTACGTAGCCCTCACAGGCTACCCATTTTTACCCTTGTCCACTAAACACGAGCAGTCAAGTGTTCTTACCTCGCTCCTGGCAGGTGAACTTGGGGCACAAAGCTGACACAAGACGTTCCCCACAAAACGCAGCAGCGGGGCTACCTCAGCTTCCCGAAAACGCCACCAGAAAAGAAAAACAAAAATAAGAAAACGTCGCACGTCATTTCTTGGCGACTATATAGGAAAACTCAGAAAGCGGAAGGGACAGTCGAGAGCCGCCGCTCGCAATGCCCATCCCACGTCTGCTCTTTTTCTCCACTAACGGACTGCGACCGGCGACTTTGGGCACCGGTGAAAAAGCGTTCCTTCAATGAGACCGCGCAGTCGTCTCCAGTTTCCGACGCGGAGGGCCCCCACCGCCGAGCGCACATTTCCCTTTTCGTCGTTGTTGTTTTTTATTTCTCGATCTAAACAAAAACGGAAGTGGGCACCAGCTGTCACAAAATATCGCACGCGAGACATATGCGAGCCCAAATTCGAGTGACACCAGCACCGGCGCGTGGGTGCCGCTCCATATTTTGTGCGCTTTTTTTGTTTTGTTTTGTCGCGGAGTTGCTTTAGCGTTTGTTCGGCAAAGAGGTAACAAAACACAATGAAGTCGGAAGTTGTCCGCCTCCGGCTCCTCCCGCCTCTACATCCTCCCCTTATTTTTATCGCGCGACGCCGAGGGACCAGGATTTTCCTTTCGATCAAAGAGAAGACGAATGCAACGGTCAAGGCGGAAATTTCGGCGGCGCCACAGAGGAAATGAGATTTGCGCGTTGACCATCCCCCGGGCGTCCCCGTGTCCGGTCCTGTCTCCTTCGCGGCGCGGAGTAACCGGCTACGTGGGAACCAGCAAACAAACGAAATCAGGAAAAAAAAAAAGAAACAACTCGAAAGGCCAGCAGGGACCTTGTCGCTCCCGGGGTCCAAACAATTCCCCCTAATCAACGCGCAGAGGCTGCGGGGACGGACAACCCGAAGAAGTGGCACGGCGCGGTGGGACCGCTTACAATGGCGCTCTCCCCGGCCTCCTCGACAACGATCGTAACCCCTGGCCGGTGATGAGCTCGGTCCCGTCCACGAACCAGCAGGGGTCATGGGACCACACGCGAGCGGGGTCCGCGGAAGGGGCCGATACTGCGCTATCCTCTCTCTGGGACCGTGGGTCACTAATGGAGCTGTACCGCTGTCACAGCAAGGGACGTTCCTCGTTGTCCCCGAGACCGCGGCTGTCGGTGGCGGGGCTCGTTTATTCGAGATCCAGGTTTCGAATTTATTGGCTCGCCCGCATCGATGGAGAGGGGAGGTGTCGGTGAACGGTGTAAGTGACGTGAGAACATGTTCGCATCGCTCTCTTGGCGGCTTGCACTTGAGCAAAGTGATATCTGAGACCAGACAATTCCATTTTCTTTAAATAAGTTGCTAATACATACGCGAACAAGCATGGTGTAAGTGTTTGACCGGCATACTTTACTCACAAAACAAATGAACTTACTGTTGATGCTCCATGTAGCTTCGTTGGGTTTCTCGCTAACTTCGTGAACGTCCGGGCGCTGTTGTTCTCGTACTCCGTGTCACTATCAGTTCCGGCAAATTATACGCTACGAGACCGAGCTTGGAAATTTTGGCGGGTCTCCCAAGTACATACTTGCACATTGGGAGTTCCGGCTTCGCTAGAAACTTTAGTTTTGAAACCGTTTGTCTTTGCTCTTAGTTAAATCAACCATTGTACATACATTGGTTGGTTACGAAAGCGGGCCCTGGTAGCAATGTTGGCGTTACAAGTAACGGCGTTACGAGTAACACGTTACTTGTTTCGGTAACGTAGTAACTTACTCGTTACTTTTCTGAAACAGTAACGGATAACGTACTTACGTTGCGTATTTCAAGTAACGGGTAGAGTAGTTACGTTACTCATACTCGTTGCATATTCTCCCAAAAACTGAAAAAACCTACACTCAATTCTTTTTGTGTTTTTAGACTTCGTTTTACCATAAGTCCAGACGTAGCCGACGCTACGAGCTGTTCGGACCAATCAGAGAGCGACGAAAGGGCACCATCATGGTGTTTGTCACGTTTCTGTACCTGTTCTATCATCACTGAACCAATCATTAAAAAATGAAGAAAAACAACGGCCTAAGGTTTTGACGTTGTTTGATTGACCCGATTAGCTCGTAGCCTCGGCTGCGACTTCAAAAAGAAAGGAAGTAAAGGCGCCAAGCAATTAATTATTTCACTCATTCTGCATACCTTTAAAATTTTGCCCAACTTTTCCTCACGCAAAAAGTACCACTTTAGAAAAACCCCAAAGCCCACGCCCTTTGTTCCAATGCCAAAAAAAAGCTGCCGCAAAAAAAAAAGGAAACGCAGTTAACGTGTATTTATAAATAAAAGTAACGCAAGAGTAACGTGCATTACTTCTTATCAGTAACGGTTGCGCGTTCCTTTATTTCGCAAGTAACGAGCAACGTATTTCGTTTCTTTTTACGGTAATGCCTACTACACAGCCTTGTAGTTATTTCCACTATTTATCTATGAACTAGTTTCAATAGCGATTCGATTCAAGCTGACTTGCTTTTGGATGATCAGGATGACATTCCATGGTTCCTGTCAATGTTCCAGATTCTATGGACATGAAGTCCGGGCCGGGTCGGCGAGTCGTCCAGGCAGGCACCTTGAGCATGGGTCCTGGCGGGAACGGGCTCGGGGCTCTGGGAATGGCTGGTCTTCTGCCTGGCCCTGAGTGCGCCGGCTGCCAGAAGCCTATCCGCGAGCGGTTCCTGCTCAAGGCCCTGGACCAGCTGTGGCACGAGGACTGCCTCAAGTGCGCCTGCTGCGACTGCAGGCTCGGCGAGGTCGGCTCCACGCTCTTCACAAAGGCCAACCTCATCCTCTGCAAGAGGGACTACCTCAGGTCAGTTACAGGCACGCCTTGCACATCCCGCCCCACCTGCTTATGCGAAATCCAAGTACAAAAATTAATTATAGGGCTCTGGCATGTTAAGACTCCGTCGGTTTAACATAGCGCCACATTTCCTTAGGAAAGATATGATTAGTGACTGGCTTTGAAACGAAAATTTTTTGTCACCAATGAACTTAGGCTTCGGGTCGTGTGACTAATGTCTTCGTTCACTGCAGGCTCTTCGGAACGACTGGCCTCTGTTCGGCATGCAGCAAGACGATCCCTGCCTTTGAGATGGTCATGAGGGCACGAGGGAACGTATACCATCTGGAGTGTTTCGCTTGCCAGCACTGCAATCACAGGTAAGATAACGATCATTGAAATAAGCGTGCTCGCATCCTATCGATGTTAAAAGGGTAGTGAGCTTCGTGTTTCTTCTAAGTCGCTTTTCGGTAATGCTCACTAGGGCAACCACTCCAGTATCCTTGTAGACTCCACGTCTTACCTGGGGTTACATCGTGCCGTTCGTCGCATTCGCAGGTTCTGCGTTGGCGACCGGTTCTACCTTTTCGACAACAAGATCCTCTGCGAGTACGACTACGAGGAGCGGTTGTCCTTCCAGAACGTCCCTTTCCCCGGCCACACACCCAGCAGCAACGCGAACAGCAACAATGGTTCCTCCGGCGGCAACAACCCGTCGTCTGGCAATCCGTCGGGCAGCCGGGACGGCAATGCCTCTAACAACGCCGGCAGCAACGCCGGAGGTCCTCCGACCAGCGGCACGTCTCCAGGCAGCAACGCTACGCTCCAGAGGCTCAAGAGGCATACGTTGGACCATATGGCCGTGCAGGACGACGCATCGAGCGGCTACGGGAGCCCGGACTCTCTGCTGAGTGACGGCAAGTGACCCAGGGACAAGAGCGGCCGTACGCACGCCGCCGCTGGGCTCACTTGCAAACAGGGCCTGAGCTAATAATGCCCCTCCTGGCGGACTCTACCGGAGCTGCGAACACTTCCCGCCTCTGCTCCTTGCGTGACAGTGCGAGTGTATGTGTGTGTGTGTGTGTGTCTGTGCGCTCTGAAGGCAGCATCCGGCCTATCCCCAGATGCTGCGTCCAGTGAGACTATGTCGTTGATGTCGTCGTGGCGCCGTCCGACCTTCCCGGAGTGTCCGCCAAACCCGGTTTGAGGCGGGACATCCCGGACGGGGGCACTCCGGCCTTCGAGGACGGTACGTGTTATTCTTTTTTCAACGGGCCAAATTTAGATGCTCCTCTTAGCTCGTGGCACTTCTTGCCATACTATTGCACCCTGAAAAACTGCAGTATTTATGTCGTTGTCATGCCGGCACATGGAAGAAAAATAAGGAAGCCTTTCTCGCGTTTTTCGCGACTATCACAGTCGCATCTATTTTGACAGTTTCATATGCTGAGCAAACCTGAACAGACCATAGAAAGCCGTCATGTATTGCGTGATGCGCGCATTTTACCGAAATGTCATAGAAGTAGTGGCTGCAGTCCATACGGAATGCCATCTTGACGAATTAAGTGAATAGATATTTCTGTGTTTTCTTAGCAAACTTGCGGTCTTCTATAGGATGGTTTTGGTCATATTCCACTTGTAATATTGCATTTTTCATTAACTTTTTTGTTGTTTTTATGTAACTTTATATGATTTGCAAGAACGCTAAGATTGTAGGCAGCGTGAGGGCAGTCGTCCAACGTACAGTATATCACCGATTTCATTTGGAAAGAACAAAAAGGGGGAAAGCGCTCCGTATAAAACATAATAGTGAAATAACAATTTACTTATTCAATCCCAGACAGGTCTATATAAATGGCGGTCCAGTCCAACCCGCAAAACGGCATCCAGCCGGGAGCTTCCCGCACTCGGAAGCCGTTTTCTTTTTATCTTCGGTAGCCCGTTGCGGCTCAAAAGTGTGCGGTTTTGTTTGGGCGATGCAGCTAGCGCACCGGCGACGGGCGGAGGCGAAGGGAGGGGGAGGGGCGGCATTCGAAGGGGTTAAGCGGGAAACAGAAAAAAACAAAACACGGTAGTCGTCACGGGCGGGAGAGGGAGAGAAAGCCCTATTTGAGGGATTTTTGAGTGATTTCGAGGGAGAGAATACTGCAGAATCAGGGATCGTCCGGCTCCCAAAAAATTACGATCCGTCTCCCGGAACACGCAAAATGTAACCATTGACGTCACAGGCGACCTCACTCCCGGGTTCCGGACGCTCCCGCACGGCCGTTTTGCGGGTTGGAATGAACCGCCCTTAATATCTCAATTAACGAGCTCTACGTTGGGACGTCCCATCATTATCGAACACCGTGTCCGTCTTCGGAAGAGCATAAACGGATCTCGTGTGGCACTGGCCGGTCGAAAGACGGCGACGCCTGCCGGGCAACAACGGTCGTTGGTGCACGAACAGATCGCGGCATTATGAATTTATAGCGAGTCCCCTCTTGGGAGGATGGGGGGAGGGGGGGATAGGATGGAGGGAGGGGGGGGAGGTGGTCGCGAAGGTTGGGCGCGTTGCCGAGCCGTCCACAGCGATCCCGGGGTTCCATTTGCTCGCACGAGCGCGATGCGTCCATTAGGCGTCTCGGCACTTCTCTTTCTTATTTACCTAAGTGGCACCGGGTGCAAAAAATAAAAGGCCCGCGGCCGGCTGCCGCACACCGCCGCAGCGGGAGTGCCCGCACTGCTGGAACAAACAACTCGACGATGCTTTTTAGTGGACTTAAAAGGCTTTTTAGCCTCCCACTCGCCGGAACAGCCTCGCCTCCATTAGGGCACGCCATGGGGACCCCCTCCCCGCTCGCGCAACGGAGCGTCACATTAAACGGATCAGAAAGAAGAGAGAAATAGAGGTGGAGAAAGAAATAAAAGAAAGGAAAACAGAAAATGGCGGGATCTTTCGCTCGCTGGGGTCCGGTAAAAGCCCTGCGATCCGCTTTCGCTGACGGTGGCAGCGCTGCCGTCGTCGCCGGTGCTGCTGCCGTTGCTGGGTCCCACCTGCGGGAGGGAGACACTTTGCGGCCTCGCTCTCGGGGAGATCGGTCCGGGGAACGTTCTCGGTCGGCTGAACGCGCGCCTACGTGGCTGCTCGGAAGATCCGAGTTTTTCAAAAGGGCGAAGCTAAATAAGTGGCCGAAAGGGATTCGGGCCAACCCGCTTTTAAGATTTCCTGGCATTTGTGTACTTTTTTTATTTATCATTTTTTTTTCTTTTCTGGATGTCCGCCAGGGTGGCCGTTACGCCCCCGGAGGCACTGACTGTCCTTATATAGGACGGTCCTCGTTAGATGCAAGGGCGAGCTGACGCCTTTTTGTCTTGTTTTAATCCTGGGATGCTTTACAACAGAAAGAACTTGTGCGGTGTCTCCGGGGATTCTGATTCGATGCAAGAACTGTTTGTTTACGCGGCTTCATTGAATCGACGGATGAAAACGGTGCTTTAAGTTTATAGCCATCGCTGTTCAGCTGACGAGTTCTACTTGTGGCAACTAATCTTCAGATATGGACGTAATCGCCAACAACGATGCCGTTATTCATCACCGAAAAAAAGGGACAGTTGATTACAGTTGCAATTACTGCTGGTAAATGGGATTCATTAGGTCATCTAACTCTAGCTTGTGGATATCACTCGCAAAGCAACCGTTACTTCCATTTTATATCAGAACACGTGACTGTGCTGAATCGGTTGGATCTTGCTTCATATATTGGATTTTTAATATACATCATTTCGTAGCTACAAATGCGAGAAAAAATAGAATTGCGCAACCCCTGCAAAAAGTTTAGTGGTCATTTGACCACTTTAAAAGCAAAAAAAATTATTTTCAAGATTTTGTTTTTAAAAAGCAGGCAACAAAGCAAAACTAAAAAGAAGCTGATCAGAGTAATCGATTACTAATTTTTAGATTACTTGAGGTTTTTACCTGCATGTTTTCTGGGAGAACGCTCCTCAGTCCATCAGCATTGTGAGAACAATTTCTGTTTTAGGAGTAAGCTGAATAGTCGACACAATTAGGCATCCATCCTTTTTTATATTAGGTTTTCATTCAGGCAGGTGTCCTACTTAGTGACTGCCTTCAGTACCTGGGTAGTTTATGAACAGACGTAGTCGCTATGTCTGGCAGTATTTCTCAGCCTTTTAAATGATGGTTGCAGGGATTGGAAAGTATATACCAAAACGCGTGCAGTGCTATGCAACATACATTCTTTTTGGAGTGATAGGGCAGCACATTCCTCCACATGTCAATGGCGAAGGCTAAGCAGTGTCGTTATGTGAATCTATAAGAGCAAAATTTCCTTTCTTTTCTTTATTCTACAGAGTTATCAACATCGCGCAACCGTCAGGAGTTCAGGTCGAGATATACAGAGATCAATATTTTACATCTGACTACTTCATCATTCGTCCGCGCTCGCCCGTTGCAGAAACATTAAAAAAAATTTAAAGCTTAATTCAAACGATTTTTTTTTTAATAATCTGTTTACGAAAAAAACAATCGCCCAATATTTGCGTCGTTATACGCAATTTAGCTGGACGTCACGGCCCGCTCTAAGCTCTGCTCACTGATCAGTGGCCCCGCCATTACAACTGGATTGGCTTGACTGCTCGGCCGAACTCGCTTGCAAGCCTAGTGTCTCCCTGTCGCGACGTCCGGTCCGTCTAGTCTGTCGTCCCGCCTGCTAATCGTGCGAGCAGACGCGCGGTAGTCTCCCGCATCGTCTGCTATTCCACCACCGTCTATCGTCGTCTGCAACGCCCGTAAAGGGGTATCAAGACGGAAAGCGGAAAGGGGAAAGTGTGCACTTTTCCAGCCGAAAAACGGGAAGCCGGAACGCTGCGTCCTGTTTTTCGGTTTGGACATGATTTTTGTCGGAGCAAGACGGAGGCTTCGGGGAGAGAGGGTGCGCGTGACGTCAAGTGAGTCGTCAGAAAGATGTCACTCATGACCGACTATTGAGAATGTCTCTGCCCACCTGCTCCTTCTCGTAGGTCGCCTCTCTTGGCCTCTGTCTTCCTTAATCCGGTCCGAAGTTCCTGTTTTCCGCTTCGCTCCTGCTTTGCCTTCTCCTCTCCGCTAACCTCGTCCCTGTAATTGGTTGCGCCCACTGGTTCCGTCACGCACGCATTCCAAGGCCCCACCCGAGGGACAGCCGTCAACAAATGGGACGGAGCGGAACGCGTCGAGAAAATCTCCGCTGAAATTGCACGCTTTCTGTTCTTGGTTTGGTGACTAAGACGAGGCCAAGAAAGCGGCTCGTCGGTGTTCGTTATCGCCTGTTTCCGTCTGCTAGTCTGCCTCTGTCTAAAAACGTCCGCAACGCTCGCACGACGCGATGTGGAAGCAGTGTTCTAGCGTTTCTCAGCGCCTATCGATGTGCGGTAAAGAGCGAGAGGGGACTAAATAAATCAAAATAAATATGTAGACCGTCCAGCTTTTCTGTTCTTATTATAGATTTTTTTTTATTTCGCGTGACATCCGCGAGCAAGGTAGGGGAACATCATGGCGCACGATTAAAACGCGACCTAAAGATATTCGCTTTCCCAGGCCAGGTGCATTGCAAAACTTGAGAGCTACTTGCCTTTCGAAGCGAAATGACGGGAATATATCTGGACAAACTTGATGCGAGCCGAACGCCCGATTACCTCCAGACAAATGTTTCGCGAATTCTTACCTGTGTAGGTGTCTTCTCGGTACTGAAACCATGGTTGCAATAACGACGGTGGCACAATTCACAGCAGCGTGGCCGATTTTACGGGAATCAACATCTTTATTCAGCATCAACACTCGCAGACGAACAAATCAAGCCAAATCAAGCGAAAATAGTTGACGTGGGGCGCAAGGCTTAGGCCAGTGCCGCTACGAAAACAAGCACCCGCACGACGCTTCCGAAGGCGCGTACTTGCGACAGTAGTTTGCTGCAAACTAGGTCGGTTTAGGAGATCTTCCTTTAAACGCCTTGGTGAACGCAGAACGACTCGCACCCCTAAAAATAATGAGCTCAAAGATCTTCGTTCGTTGAGCACGTCCCAAACGCCGGCAGCCATGTTTGTCATTGTTTCAAACCGAAGCCGAAAAGGCAATCTCGGGAAATCTTTGAAAACAATAATGACTCTATCTAGATTACTTGTTTCTTAGACATAAAGATTTTGTCGATGAAAGTACTATTAGGGCACGGAGGAACAATTTTACAACGTTACCAAAACACTCAGTTGGGAAACTCACCCTTAAAACCCGAACCGCTGGTGTCCACCGAGACCAAACTAAATACGATAACAGCGCCACCCTTTAGGAACGAGTTAAAACATGAAAGCTGCTTCATATGGCTACTGCTTCTCAGAGCACCGAAGCTCCCTGGCTCAAAACGCCAAAAGGGCGACTCATTTGTTTTTCTACGGCGGTTATTTTGAGTTTTTAGAGAGCATGTTTTGGGGTAAAAATAAACGGAAAAAGTTCTTTCTTGTAGGAAATTTTATTGGAGATTAGTACAGCACGAAAGAAGCGTGATGTTTTCATAAAAGTTTATTTTACAAGGTTTTGCGGCACAATTAATATTGTTTTTATACAACCATGTCTCACCTGTGATTTCAGGTAGTACGTCCCGACCTGGGCCCATTCAGGCTGCTATGGCAGTTTCTCAACTGATTATTCTAGTAACGTTGACTCCAACGAACGAGAGACGAGAAACCGTCCTTAGCTAGCTAAGGATCTTTTGTTATGGGCTAGAGCTGGGTCACCCCAGCCCAAATTGCGTCTGACAACGTAAATATTGCTAAAGTAATTTTTTTATGTAAAAATTTACTAAAAGGCATATCCTACCCAAACCAAGCACGTGACCAGGATTTTTTTTTTTGTTTTGGGGGGGGGGGGAGAGGCCCGCCCATGACAAAATGCTGTATGAGGGGAGGGTAAGAGGAGGTCCCAGCAAAATTGAAGATTTTTTTTTTGGGGGGGGGGGGGGGCTGGGCCCCATGCTCCCCCTCCCTGGCTACGTGCTTCACCCAAACCCTTTAAAAAATACTTGCTTTTTAATTTTAATGTTTCTTTTTAATTGGGCCGGCTTGCTATAATCAGGGTCTCATCTAAGACTTCTTGAAAAAGCCACCGCCAAAGCTAGCGCAGAAGTGGAGTAGCACGTGAATTCGAGTCTCAAGCGCTCGCGCGCCCCAGGCTTGCCAGGCTTCCTTTCACACCATCTGAGCCAGGGGTCGGCAACCTTTTGCAACAACAGGCCGAGTCGTCAAGAAACCGACACTGAGGGGACCAAAGGCAGGTCCCGAAGCGGGAGGAGAGGGGGGGGGGGGGCAGGCGAACAAAAAGGCAAAAAGAAAGTGAAAACGTTCTCTGCCCAAGTAGGTGGTTGCCGGACAATGCCAGTTGGAAGTGCTCCTTGTTCCGGTCTAAACTCATTTAAGGTCAAAACTGTCGTGTGATCCTTGAGTCTGTTTGAGGAAGCGGCAAAGAGGGTGGGGGGGGGGGGGGTGCTTTTCTGATGTCGTGCCAGGAGCCGCATGAAACTGCCTCGCGGGCCGCGGGTTGCCGACCCCTGAAACCGGCCCTAGTCTCCAAAGAGAGCGCATGCAACCGAAAGCAAACGCTTCACTGTGCACAAAGAGTAGCACACGCCGTTTCCCTTTAAACGCTACAAAGTTACGACATCTAGACGACATGAGGTGGTCCTCGGACAGGTCTCGCGGTCTTATCAGCCAGAGAACGCGTCGGCCACCGGCGCGCAGAGCGACCGCTCCATCTGGTCGCCGCCGCCTTTCGTCCGCGGACATCTCGCGGCTTGTTATCGAAGCCCCCGGGGCCAGAAGAGCGAACCAGCCAAGACAGCAGCACCGAGTGGCCGTCGACGTGAGCGAAGAAGCCCTTAACGAGGGGCGCACGCTCTGACTACCAAAGTAGCCGCACTCCTCGTCGGGCAGCCCTTCTTGCTGGTCACTCTCTCGTCTGGCGGTTTACCGCAACTCAGCGTCCGAGTGATTTCGGCGATTGAGGCGCCACCGTTTTCGTCTATCGCGCTGCGCGACGTATTCTCTGGTTCAACGGCCCCCTCAAACACTATAATGGCCAAGATGCGAAGCTTTAAGTAGACAACGTTTTTCTTATTTTTTTATATACTTATTTTTTATAAATCTCTCTATATATATATATATATATTTGTGCAGGAACGAACAATCTGCTTTCTTTAGTATTCACTAGGTGGCCATAGCTGTGTGCGAGACTGCTGAGCGCGTGCTGACGGCCAGCTTCAACTGTTCTTTTTCGACGTGCATTCCACGCCATCAAGATTGCCAGTCTTAGCAGCCTATTAATGTGAGTTTGTTTTGAGGATGCCCTTTAAACGACGTCTCAAATATGGCGTCCAGTGAGTACTAAAGTCACTGGATCCCGGAAAAGTAACGCCATTGCCTTCCCTGCCCGCTAGCTGAACACGAACAGATACTAACATACAGACGACCGAAACCTCGCAAGGCGATTGGCTTATCGGTCTTCGTTGCTATGGCATTCGCCATTTCGGCCCCTTCTAATCTTCGAAGCTTCGAGTGTGTCACCCTAATCCCGTCGCTCCAAGATCACCATTTAGCATCGTCGTGCTGAAGGCGTTCCTCGCCAATATAAGCGTCTTCGACACTGTGAAAACAATCAACTTATCAATCACGCCCATCTCCACGGATCTATTACAATTACATTGTTCTTCTTGCTTATTTCAAAACAGTGAACATATTTTTCAAGTGCCCTCAAGCACCGACACAGCATGTGGTGGTGGTACGAAGATGTACGCTTGTTTCGGCGATGTGTGGATTGCAAAATCTCGGTACACTAGAAGCGTCTTAATAAAGCTAGCCGTCATCAGCGAATTTATATCGGCTCACCAAGCATGGAGAGGTCAATGAGAAATTACTAATTTTATGAGCCAAAATGGCGACCATACAGGGAGCTTGGCGCCTAATTCCGTGAATACTCCCTTTAGACAATAGACCGATCTCGTGAGCCAGTTTGGCTACGCCACAGCTGCTGCAATGCATCAGTCCTTTCTGCACGTGCGACAACCTCGCTGGAGCTCGGCGAGTGCAGCTCATGAAAAGGCACGAGCTGTCTCGGGCACCGCGGCCTGCCTCCTGGAAACTAAAGTAATGGCGGCTTCACACATGCGCCGAACGCTTGGTGAGTTAGGTCTTTTGTAAGCCCCGACTGGTGCCCCATGAGAGGAAGCACGTGCAGCTTGTTCGTGAACATTGCTTTGGCAAGCTTGATATTGGATGGGCTTGTCCGCACGAGCAGAGAGAGACATGGCGGCGGTCACTGGCCTTGCTTGCAATCGTCTATACCATTCCAATGTACAGCCCAGCGTGCATCTTCACAATCCTGCACATCCGTGCTCGTTGCCTCGGAATGCAGTACAAAGATGACACCTCTTGGAAGCTCTTTATTGGAACGGTCTATTATCCTAGTTACAATATCGCTCTTAACTGTAATTCAGCCAACGATCGTTGACATCTCACAACTGTCATTGAGCTCAACCAAGTTGTCTGGTGTTCCGAGGTGAATAAGCCTAACAAGTTCAACCCCAGTTGAGTTGCGCGTCAAAGCACACAGTTGAAACCGAAACAAAACCAAAACTGATCTCACATTTTTTTTAATAGTGATGCAAATGAGTTTATGCACACTTTTCATTCATTCTAACCGCTTTAAACAAAATGAATTAAACTTTTTTTTGTTTGTTTTTAGAGTAAAGAAACGACCATCAGAATGTTTCTCACGAATCCAAGCAAAAGAGACACCACGAAAGTTTTATCGGCACCGATATCACAATGGCCGCCTTCGCTGAGCTTTGGCTTCCGCGACGTGTCGTGATCGTTCTAGCTGCAGCACTGGCCCCGAGTCATACCTCTTCCGACAATATTTTCTGCTACGATACTTTCTAGATACCTCCCCCAATCTTCCGCAATATTAAATGATTTAGTGCCTCTGGCCATGGGCGGCGATGTGGCGGACGCCGCCATCTTTGGCGCTATTGGGGCGAACCCCATCAGCAACGCCTCCTGCCATCAGTTATACTCCGGTTCACCTTATGTTGCACCGCAGCGAAGGCTGAAGCGCGAGCTCATGGCGTCGGCAACTGCCTTTAACGCACGAGAGCTTGTGCTGCCGACATGTGCTTTAAGGCCTGTTCACATCTTGCGACCGAGTAAGACCGAGAGAGACCAAACCGGTTTTTAAGCCTTTTGCGACTTCTTAGGACCGGATGCGTTGCAGCGAAGCTGGTTCTAAGAGATCGCAAGAGGCTCGGTCTGGTTTCTCTCGGTCGCACTCGGTCGCAAGAGTGTGAACGGGTCTTTAGAGCAAGGAGCTCGCGCTTGTAGCCTTTCCTGCGGTACATCATAACGTGAAATAGGTATAACTGCGGTAGGCCAGCTCAGTAGAACTCAACGATCGTTAGCGGCTCAATGACAGTTGGTGCCGCCGTGTAACTCCGGCCGATCGCGTGTCGTTGGCTTAATGACAGTTAAGAGCGCTAGTGTAACTAGGGTATATACTCTACTAGTTTATAGGAGCGAAAACAAATTACGCTGAAACGTGGAAACAAACTGACCGTCTCCTATCTTCGAAGAATATCAAGGAATCGCATTATAAGCAGCATTTCCCTGCCGTTATAGTATATGAAACTCGGACATAGATGGGTCGGTCATCTTCGTGTAGAAGGATTAGTTATATTGGGAAACAAAGAGCGATCTACTCTCTCGCATTTAATCGCTACATCCGAGCACAGCGGTCCTCCTCTCACATCGACTACGGCTCATCATTATCGACACCCCGGCGAGCCATTTTGTGGTTTTCTTAACTCGTACTTCAAAAAATGGACACGGTGTTCACTTAAGATATGATGGCAGAATTATCTTCGGACACGCCTCAAACATACGTTTGAAGCTTTATACATATACTGTGCTTCGAACCCCTCTGCAGAAAGTTTCAATGCCTTGGCATTAGAACGCCCGTTTTCGCGAAGACCCGCCAAGGTCAGTCCGTCCGTCCGTTTGTCAGCGCCATGCATGACGTCGTGAGAAGAGGAGGTGGTGAGGAGGTATCGTGTGCAGATTCGATGTCTCACCACGGTCCTACAACGACGGGGAAAGAGGGAGAGGGTGACGCGTGTTGACGTCAGCGCTTCGGACATATACGAGCGTCGCATAGCTGGTGCGGAGCCAGAGACAAGCAGGCGCTGCACCGCTGTGGAATGCGGCCCAGCCATGGCCCAGCTCAGTTGCCGCTCCGGCGATGGATGTGGTTCTTTCCACGAGTGATATGTCTTGTTGTTTTTTACGTGGATGTCCAGAGGGGAGTGCAAAAGACCGATTAAGAGGGGTGAAAAAAATATTGAAAACGGGTCATAAACGAATGGAAATGGGTGAGAAAGGTGAGACAGAGCCATTGATCGTCGAACAATGTTTTGTACGACGAATGCGACCGTTGTACAAGGAAGAAGCACGTCTCGGACAGCGTCTGCATACTGTCTTTTGTACGAGCAGTGTGAGCTGGGCCTACGTGGCAATCTTCGGAGCACGGGGTGCATCCCCCTAAGCAAAAGCTCTATACTCCGTCTCCGAGCCTTATTTCCTTCCGAGAGGAAGTGTCGGTGCGGGGTCTGGCGGCGGCCCCCGAGCGGGCCAGCGGAAGGCGGCACGCATCGGCGGCGGGCCACCGAAACACGGGCCCATTAAGCTGAAAGGTAGGGAGGGCCGTGTATCTCTCTCCTTCTGCATTAGGGCCTCGGCGGCGGTGGCGGCGGCACGCTGCTGCCGTCTAAAGTTGCTTCGCTTGTAGCTGGCAGCGCGGACCGGAAAGGCTTCTAATGGAATCCATTATGGGGGCTCAAACAAGAGCCTCCGTCGTCTCTCTATGCTCGCCTTTCTCTCCTTTTTTTGTGTCCCCATGGAGAGTGCATTACGCGTCTTGGTTCTCGGCGACGGCTGCTCTGAGGTCCTTGTTTTTCGGCGCGCCTGGCAGCAACGGCTTATCGGGGACTCGGTCGCACGGCAGGGTCGAGCCATCAGTATGCGACGGGTGCTTCCTGGGCGCCTCCGGACGCGAGCACTCTCAGCGACGACGGCCTAATTGCGGACGCGCCTGCTGCTGCTCTGCTACTGAACTTACTGCGCCGCGCCGCGCCGAGTCGTTCCGGAAAATGAGCGCCGAACTGCTTCTCGCTTGCGGAAACAAGTTCGTCGGTTGCGCCGATTGGTTTTAAAATCGAGCAAGGAGTTCGCTCCACATCGAACGTGACCTCTCTATAAATGAGTTAGTGAATAGACCTAGTGATTAACTGCCTTTCGACAGAATAGCTTAGAAAATGAGCCGAGAAGTTGGATCAGACGCTTTAGGGGGGGGGGGGTAGCGTGTAGTTAATTTCCTTCATGCATGGACCCGAAGGCTGAATGTGTCCGAAGGAGCTGCGCGGCCCTTTAAAGGGAACTAAAGGAATTCTGTATTTGAGAAGAAAAAAAAACACTTAAAGGAGCGATGCAACAATTTTTGTACTTTGCGCAAATACCGCCTAGAACGGATCCCCGACGTTAATGACCTATGAAACACGCGTTCGTTTTTCACCCCACGCGATAGAAGTCCCAGAAAAATAATTAAAGAAAAACGAACAGCGCTCATTCCCTCAACTCGCAGCCAGAGAACAGCGGCCACGTGATCTAGAGTCGATTATATGCCGCCAATGTTTATCATAGCCACGCGCTGTGGTTAGCAATGCACAGGACACGCGCTGAGTTCCAGACATTGTTGCGGCTCGGCTATTGTCGCGTGCAGCGATTTGACACGGCCCACTACCCGAATGCTTCGAGCTTGTAATTATCACGAGCCCAAATCGAGTGCCCACACAATGCTCGGGTCCAATCTATGAACCGCACTCAAATATCGTCATTGAGTGTACTGCGATCCCCACGTTACGTCATCACATTTTGCAAACGAGAGATTTGAATGAAATGATCGCTTTTGTCCTCGAAATTACACCGGCAACAAAGGAGTTTCTTGCCAGTGGCGTTGCGTGCGAGTATCCTTGATTCCCACTAGTGCCAGTAAGCCCGATAAGTGGAAAACATTCCAATTGAATATCGTTGCACTGCTCCTTTTAAATCGCCTCTATTTGGCCTCCAGTGATCACGAATATCGAGTATATATATATATATATATATATATATATATATTATCTTAATGTAGTTCACGGAGGTTGCAGAAAATCATTTTCAATACTGCTGAAGCCGCTCCTTCCCGGAGCGTGGCGTCATATTAGGAGTTTTCGGAATCTCCGCTCTCGCGCATCTTCAGCGCCTATCAAAGCTGTGCACGCGCACTCTTGCAATTTTCAAAAACAGAATACGAGAACAACTGCTGTCAATGCGGGGAAATATACCTGCCAAGCTGCCCACACGAGCGACACGCGCTGGCAGCCAAAAGTTCTGGGTATGACGTAACGACTATACTCTGTTTCACCTTATGATGTACCGCAGGAAAGGCTACAAGCGCGAGCTCCTTGCTCTAGGGCATATCTCGGCGGCACAAGCTCTCGTGCACCAAGGGCAGCTGCCAACGCTATGAGCTTGCGCTTCTAGCCTTCGCTGCGGTACAACATAAGGTGAAACGAAGTATAGTCGGAGGCTTTTCGTGTGTTCTCGCTTTTAGTTAGACATCTTCGGAGAAAACGAACGTGATATTCGGATTCACGGGATTCAAAACACTAAAAAATGCAGATCTTTTTTTTTTTTTTTTTTAAGGGGCGATGCAACAATGTTTCTACTTTAAGTAAATGTTACATAGAATCATTCATTGAAAATAAAAGCCTGTAAAACACGCGTTAGCTCTTTTTCTTTTCTTCATAAACAATGCGATCCCCACAGCTTCGTCATCAAGCTTTGTGCAGATGAGACTAAAACAAATTTTTATTTTTGTTTTTGAAATTACGTCGCGACAGAGAAGCTTCTTGGTCACTGGCGTTGCGTGCGAGTAATCCTCGGTTTCACTCGTGCCAGTAAACTTGTGTGAAGTGAGAAACACTCCTATCCAATATTCTAAACGAAGATGCAATTCGGAGTTTGGAGAGGAATATTTTTCGCATGCCACCGGCATCTGACTGGCGTGAAGCAGCACTGCGCGGCTACGATGGGTGAGGGTGGGATTCAACTGAGGGTCACGTGATGCAGCCGCCACTGACGAAGTACCCTTTCTTTGCGCCATGAGCGACTTTATTCGGAATCGCCAATGGCGTTTCGACCTAACACTGCCGAATACAGTATAGCATGAGGTCATGTCATGCGTATTGACCTATAGGCGTTCTCCCTGATTCGTTCGTTTACGTCCGCTGCAACCACCACAAATCGAGACATTGTCAAGTGGCCTCTCGCGCGCTACGTCACGCGTTTCCCACTCTCATAATCGGGCAAAACCAGCAGCTTCTGGGACAGCGACGTCATTTCTCTAATGCGGCGATGTCGTCTAAAAAGCCGTGAAATCTCACGAGGCGGACACAACTTTAAGCCGAACATGAATAGTGTCAGAGTACGATTGGCTGAATAAGTCATCGGTGAAACGTTATTCTCAGTCGTGAATGCTGCTGCTTCACGTTACGTTAAGCCCATCTAACATCACGTTTCAATGCCGTCGCACCGTTCGGGTCTGTGGCCTTATATTTAAGGTGGCGCTCTGGTATACGGTAGCAGTATGCGTCTTCACGTTGGGTTGATGACGACTTTTCCTCGAGTTGAAGGAAGTTCCATTTGCTTCCTCGCAACGTTGGCAGACTGCGTCGTCGGTGTCGCGACGATGTCCTTATACGTGGAGGATAGGACGGGCCGGATACCGTCCGCGGGACACGTCCCACCGAGCTTTTAGCCGCTCCGGCGTGCCTAGCTTCGGGATAGGACTTTATTGCACCTCCTATTTCTAACCCTCCCTCCCCGCTCCCTTTTTTCTTTTTTCGTCGAGCTATAGCCAAGATTGAAAGATGGTGTCGCCGAGAGATATCTCCGCTGCCAACCGAAAACGAAATGGTAACCACCGACGTGCTCGATGCATCGAGCCTCGCGATGAGAGCGCGAGTCGGTAATTTTTTTGTTTCCTAATTGGTCGGTCGTTTCACGTCTTTAATGAGCCGAAGCCACTTGGAAGGAAGTGGAACCGGCTCCCAGAAGCTGCGCAAAGGGATTGTACACTGACTGTGGAAGATCACAGAAGTTCAATTGGTGTTGATAGAAAGAGGAGCAATGTCATTCCGTTTGGTTTGCGAAGAAAAGCAGTTCGTGCACCTGTTTCTCGTGTGTTTTATCTTCAATTACCGGGGCAACATCTGGGCACAAGCGGAGCTTATTCTACACATATTCGTGAAAGTTTATTAGAGCACGCTAGATGCTGAAGACAAAACACACACACAGCACACACACACACACACACACACACACACACACACGCGCGCACACACACACACACACACACACACACGCACGCACACACACACACACACACACACACACACACACACACACACAAATATTATTAGCTTTTCTGGCTCGCAAGTGCTTGTGCAGGGTTACTCGAAGCAGCGTCATTTTCCCCATCCCAAACTTTCGCTATACCCACGGCTTAATTCTCGGAGGCAGTTCCCCACGTGCTCAGTCAAGCCGCATCAGCTTCAGCAGCGTCTTTATACTATCCAGCGAGGCTTAGCCACGTCAGCAACTCATCTCCACCCTCGAGGATAATAGACCAGCGGAATCCACTCGGCCCGCGATATATGCTACAAACACAGGACCGGAGAGAGCGTAGATGGCCCACTGCTCAGCCAGACCAATCAAATGTTGTTCACGTGACCAATCTCTTCCCGTGTACGATTGCGTGAAGACTACGAAGCCGTGAGGCGCTACGGCAAGTTGGCCTGTATAGCTCGCTCGCGCGCCTTCTACCCCACTGTCAGCCTGAGGGTTGGCACACTAGCCCTATACCTGGGCCTCCCACCCGCAAAGCGGGGCTAGTAGCGACGTGGCTAACAGATTCCCGGGCCGCAATAAATTACGAGGCCCCCCTCCTCCTTTCCAATCCTTCGCCACCGCCGCGTTGTGGCAGCGTGCACGCTTGCTCGCGAATTGCGCCCCGAAAGCCGACGGCGGCCGCCAAACTGCGCCGCAGAAGAGCAATACCAATCTACCCGAGTCCCGGCCGACGCGCGCGTAATCCAAGCCGGGAGAAGAGCCCATATATCCGCGGCCAAATTAATATGTATCACGCCCATAAATCGCTGCCTTGTCATTTGCGCGAGCAAGCGCGGCCATGGCTCTCCGGCTCGCTAGGCGGACGCCGCCGCGGTCGACGACGGTTCTGCTACCACCGACGCCACTAGCAGGAATAGAAAAAAAAAACGCGTTTTTGAGTTTACTGTTAAGTTGATAGTGCGGTGGAAGATACGAGCTTGTTGGACTAGTCACAGCTCTCCCTTATGCCACGTGATCACGTTCCCGTTTCTATACCCACGCGCAGGAGAGAGCTGGGTCAGGTGATCAATAGGCGGCGGGTGATTGGTCCGGCGAGTGCGTAGCTGAGGTGTGAGCCGAGCGCACAGAAGTGTCTCGTTACTAGGGCGCCCTAGTTCCTCCCAAAATATAGCCCTTAATGTGAGTTGTTCGTAACAACGAGACAAAAATTGATATGTTTACCCAATTCGTTCTGAAAAACGTTTTCCATGTTTCGGAGGAACGTGTTCTACGCGTTCCTTCGAAACAGGAGCGAGAGCTCGTTCCTCGTTCATTTTCTATCTTGGAACGAGTTCCCGTTAGAGGTTCCAGTGGTTCGAAAGGAACGCATTCCCGTTACGTTTTTAAGATTGAAACGAGTCCTGACTTTAACGTTACGTGTGCGGATAATAATTCACTGTTTTGCTGGATAGTCAGTAGACAAAATAAAGCGAGCGAGTAAAATACCCGCACAGAACTACGTGTCGAATCGCGCTCATCACATTTGTTCCACTTTTTCTTTTTTCCCGGCTATCTCGGGGACACTTTTCCATCCCTTGAAGTCGGAAGTTGAAATAGTCGATGATAAAAATCTTAAATGCCGAGGAATGTCGGTTAAAATTGCGGATAAATAGACGAAAAAACTAAAAGGAATGCCGTCGTTCCCCTTGCCGTTTCCTCGAAAACCGTTACAAGTTTCCTTTCCAGTTCCACCGACGAAAGATGAAACGGCGGCGTTCCTTCGTTCCTCGTAAAAGAAACGCGTTGCGTACAACACTGAGCCGAGTACAGGTGACCAAAGGCAGGCGATTGATTGGTTCAACCATAGCCTCCTCTATACTGACAAAGCCTGGCAGATCGCCACGAGAAGCGGCCGCCGAAATGGAAAGGTGGAGCGGCAGACAACGGATGAGAGGAGAGCCACGTGACTGGCGCTCCGTTGCGGTGAGACGCCGAAACAAACTTCTCCCGAGCGAACAAGTGTGTTTCGGGTCCTCGCCGCTGCAAAAGCTGTGTGCTGACGTCCAGGCTCCCCGAGAAATGGCTCTTTTGATGCTCTGTGCTACCATTTCCTCGCGCTCCAAATCTGCGACCGGGCACTCTATGGCTCCGATCGTCGAACTGCCAGGCTTTGTGAGTATAGAGGAAGCTATGGTTCAACGAGCTCGTAGTTTCTACTGCACTGTCAGCTTTTCGGTGAGCCGAGTATAATACAAGTTAGGATGAAAGGAAGGCGGCCAACCAGCTCATAGCATCTAGCTCACTGTCAGCTTATATACTATCTCCCACCCGCCCACACACACGGGCACGACAACCTCGCCGCGCGTGCAATTTCGTTAGGCT
This sequence comes from Ixodes ricinus, assembly GCA_037355805.1. Classification (NCBI taxonomy): domain Eukaryota; kingdom Metazoa; phylum Arthropoda; class Arachnida; order Ixodida; family Ixodidae; genus Ixodes; species Ixodes ricinus. The sequence continues at coordinate 26,410 of JAZHYW010028432.1, read as the reverse complement.
CAATGTTGACCGTGTTGACTCGGTTCCTTTTTACCTTCTCTGGGATGAAGGGGGGGGGGGGGCGTTTAATTAGCGCGCAGCACTGCGGCGGCGGTCCACGCGGAGGAGAACGGCATACGGCGCTGACGGGTCGCCCGGAATCCAATCAGCGGACGCGGGGCGCGCGTCTTTGGCTGGCCGCTCACACGTGAAATAGGAGGGCGCTCAGGAATGCCCGCTGCTGCTGCTGATGCGGCCGTCGGTGGCGCCGATGCGGTTGGCTGCCGGACGCCGACGCTTAATCCCGCTGTTCTTGGGGACAGAACCGAAAGCAGGGAGCAGGACGGAAAAGGGAAGCCCCGCGGTACGGTTGCCCGGTTCACGCTCCGCCGTTAAGAGAGATCAATGGGAACGGATCGAAGCTCGAGTGACGATTGGCGCGCACGCTAAAGAATGGTTTAGATATTAGAGAGTTTTAGGGAGCCGTTTTTGCACATCCGATAGGGTACGGTGGGTCCTCCAGTACGCACTGCGCATGCGCTACAACAGAAGACTCGCACATGCGCAGTTCGTACCGGAGGGCCCATTGTGCAGTATCGCATGTGCAAAGACGGCTCCCTAAAACTCTCTATCTGTCAGTGGCGCATTTCTTCCTTGTATGACGGCCCCGTAAGATGGGCCATATAAAAACCGTCAGCAGAGATGTTCAAAACAAACGCAACGATGCTTCAAACGCGCTTGGAGGCGACTCCGCAGAAAATTCTGTCGTAATGTCCGCAGAGAACTCCCCGACGTTTGCAGTGCGACTGTGGGTTAAGGCTTTCTGGAACGTATATACTATCAGGGCTGAAGGCAGGGACATCATAAGAGAGCTATAGCGTAAACAGGAATGTGTTGAGTGCTAAGACGATAATGTAACGCTCTTTATACGTGAGTCGCAGCGTAGGCATCGTTGTGATTAGCGATGTTTGTTAAAAAAAAAAATCCCGAACACTTGGCCTTTTCTGAAAATGGGGGCGAGTCAGTTCAGGGTTGTGGAAGGGGTTATGAAGAAACACAAAAGATTATATTTTTCAAGAGAGAGAGGGAGGGAAGGTGCATGGGCATCGAAGGCCATTGAGAAGTCCTCCTTTCTGAAAACTGATGAACGACAGCGGCAGTACTAATTCTTGACAATTGATCATTTGCCTAGTGGGGCACGCCGGCGGTGATGCAGAAGGCTCAGAACGGTGTGACCCTCTTCAGATCATTAAAAATACGTAAAAAAAGAAAAGAAATCCTTTTTGGCGTTTTTCTGCGGTGGCTGCGCAACCGGAAAGTCAAAATCACCTCGCAACTGCGTACAATTGAAAACGAGCGTGTTGGTTAATAGATACAAAACTTGAAAGTATAAAACAGCGAGGACGAGGACGAGAACAGGACATCTTTCAAAGATGTCCCTGTTCCCGTCCTCGTCCTCGTTGTTTTATACCTTCAAGTTTTGCAACCGCGTAATCTCATTGTCGAAAGAAAAGAATTATTCGATTCAACCATCGTTTCTCTACCCATTTGGTACCAACAGATGCCATGAGATGCGGAAATACCCCAGAACTCCAATATTAAGATGCCTGTGAGCTGTGACGTGTGTGCCTCTACCGAGTAGATGGGCAGAACCACTTTTCGTAGATAAATGCGACTTCGTCGAAATCGAGAGTGTTAATACTAGCCGCCTACTTCAAACTGGAGAAAGAGTGATCAAGGCAGGGAGGATGGATCTAAAACAAGCCACAGCGAGAGAATCCGTAACGCGAGCCACTGGCGGATCGGCGCCGGCGGCCTGAAAGAAAGATGGCGGCGACGGGATGGCCGAGGCAGCCGAGCGAGGGCGCCCCCAGAGAGCAAGAACAAAGCAGTGCGGCCAATCTGCGATGCAATTCCGTCCCCAAAGTTCCCCGAGTCCAATTTCCGCCGACAGGGCCTCCCTCGCTTTTGTCGCTTCGCTTTTCTTGCTTTGGGCCCGGCTCAACTTTAATTAGCACCGTTTGATTGGCGTTCCGCGGGAGCCAATCCAATCAGGCGCCCGGCGTCCGCTCGCACGTGAAATGAGATCGAGGGGCCCGGTTAATCTGCGGTCGCTCCGGGCGAGGCCCCGGCGGCGTCAGTCGGCGACTGATTGCCACTTGCCGGCCGGCCCGATTGGTTGGACCACTGCCCTGCGCCGCCGCCGCCGCCGGGGACTCAACGGGGCGCCCTGGGCTCGGGGTCCGCGACGGGCTCGAACCGCGGAGTCGACTACGTCTTGCTGTCCAGCCGCGGAGACGCGTCGGTGGTCAGAGCGCCGCGTCTATAGAAGAGACGAGGTCTTTCAAAATAACCACCTCGACATTTTCATTCATTTTTTGACCCACATAAGCCAACAGTTTTGAGTGGAAAGCCGATTAAATCCTTCTCCTAGTTGAGACGCGAAGGGAATGGGTCGACAGCAGGTTTGAGTATTTCGAGAAAGCAAGTTTCGATTATGATTTTGCTATGTTTACGATTTCCGAGTGGCTCGCGGTGAGGTGTATTATTTCAAAGTTCGTTCGCACGCGTAACCTCAAACTGATTCATGAAGTGCGGAGACTGTGTGGAAACAATTAGCTTAAAAGGGGCTACGTGTCGTCAAAAGAGGATTGCACTATATTTGAATGAAGATACACTTCGCTTCAAAAGAAAGATCCCGTAAACGCATATCTCGTTGATTATTTGATCACGCGCATCGTTTGTGCGAAAAGACGAGACTCCATCTCATATGTCGGCCACCGTCCCCATTCGTGAAGGCTCGTGCCAAAGGCTGCCAACGCAGCGGAGGACTAAAGACGACATTTATCGACAAAGTTCAATAGTAGGTTAGTGATAACACAAAGGCAAAATGAAAGCCGTAGAATTAAAAAAATATATATATATATTTTTTTTTCAGAATTCTATGCAATTGTGTTGCATACGTGGAAACGTTACTAGCATAACAAACGTTTATATCATATTTAGCAGCACGTCTAACCTGTTCAGCCAGACGCCTACGTTCACGGCGCTCTTCATCAGATTATTTAACGCGTGGCACGTGTACACTTGAAACGATAAATCTGGTGATCTTCCAGAACCTTCTGACCCACTCCTCCTCTCCCACTTCGCCAACCTCTCCTCCTCACTCCACCCCTGATCACATGAACTTCCCGCTAACCAATCAGCGTCGAGCACCTTACTCCTCCTCTCCCACCCGTCAACCAATCAGTGTCGAGCCTCGCGGCCACGCTTTTATCCAGGCTTCACTTTTGTGATTCATGAAATGTCGAACACCTAGCCAAAGAACGCCTCACGTTAATATTGTTTTGACTTTTGATAGACTGGACGAGAAAAAATAAACGTAAGTGGAGCCAATACCAATACATACCGATAGCCTTCGTCGCAAAGGAGCCTGAAAATGCAAATAACCTTTCTATTACCGCTGATAGCGTAAGAAACGTAGGGCATGGCTTCTTATCCAGAGGCTTCCACCTTCGTGATATGTTATTTGGCGTCCTTGTCGGTTAATACTGCGATCTCATTGGCTGCGGAGCGGTAATGAGATGCTCCGGAACTTGCCACGCCCTCTTAAGCTGTCATGGACTATACGGTGTGCAAGTTTGTGTGCCCTTTTGCGCAACCCGTGTGCCTTTGTTTCACCCCTGCCTTAGCCAATGAATGTCCTTCCGCGTTCTCCGGGCTGCCCTTTCATTTTGCGTGCCCCTTATTAAGTTGTGGTGCACAGAAAACGAATTTTGCGGCACTTGTTCCCGGTATATCCTTCTCCAGTCGGGTACGGTTAGAGTGTCGCGGTTCCCAGGAACCGTACTCGGCACCTGGGGACTTTCCAAGAAGTATTGTACAAATACACAGCAACGGCCAAGCCGTCGTCCCCTCGTCGCCCCCTTCGAACGACAATACAAGGGCACCAGCGGCAGCGTCCCTTCGTCGGAGTCGAGCCCGTCGGCGGCACCATTAATGGCTTCCTCATTACGTGACGCCCCGGGAAGCCGCTTATCGACGAGAAACAATTTTCCGGAGCCGTCGTTAACAGCATCGATCGGCGAGGGAACCGTTCCTGGCCGCTGGTCGGCTGACGTCTCCCGGGAAACAAAGACGGGACAAACGAGCGACAAGTCAGCGGCCGACGCGAGCCGCACCGCCGTCACACTGAGCCGCTTGGGCCGCCCGCGCCCTGCCAGCTGGGCGTCGACAGCGCCACTGCGGCTGAAACGACGACGACGACGACGGGGCGCAAGTCGTCTGCGTTTCCCGGCTGTTGGGAACTGGCTCGGCTAGCAAGGATCTTCAGGCTCTTTGTAATTAAAGCGGTCCGGATGTGATGGAGATAACTCGCGTGGGAAAAGAACATATTTAAGTAAAGACCAGTTGGCAACTTGGAACTTGTCTTCCGATTCGAAGCAGTGGTAAGCCTGGTACACTGACCTGAAAAGTCCACAAACACTCTTAAGATACTCTATTTTCGGAGCTTTCTTTGTTCTGTCCTGAAAGACATCAACCAGCCTATCGCAGTGGCCTCAGCACACGGTCGTAAAGTTTTTGAGTGCACCTTCGTACGAATTCACGGACCTTCTGCAGAGCCTTTCGACAGGAGTCTCTGAGAAGTGGCGACCTTGGCCGGAAATCTCGGGACTTGGCGGTGCTTTCGCTGGACAGCCAAACATTTCACGACCTCGTACATGTTCTTAATTACTCTCGTAGACGATGCTACTGGTATGGAACCAGCGATTCTGCAGTCATTTCGTTGGATCCCAACTCTATATGACCCCTCCGCTTGCGCGGCGTCACTTGTGTTCGATAGCTTAGGTATGCCATTGCTTTGGTTTCAGAGTTTAAAAATGAAACACGCGATTAACGTACTTAGGTCACCGCATTTGAACAGCGTACACATTGAAATTTAAAAAAAATGCTTCGATATTTTACGAAATGGCTAGTCACTCATACGCTGCGGAAACGACAAAACAAAGGGGATTCTATTGCGCTTTTTATTGACGCAAGTCGGCAATTACACTTTGCACTTTGATAATGAAATTTTGTAGTCATCGTTATCTGTGTGTATTAGTTCGGCCTTAAAGAGGCCCTGCAACAACTTTTTGACTGGTCTTTAATTTATACCGAACCTGAGCGCACTGAACGTAGTAACTTAATGAAACATTTCTTTTCTCGAAATTCGCTTTCTTTTAAAAGTTGTAGGCAAATTAAAGTTACAAAAAACATGCGAAAAAATAACCTCCTTTATGACGACCCTTGTTGTGGCTTGGGAGGCCAATCGTAGAAGCGAAGCGACTGGCCAATCGGCTGCGGCTTACGGTGATGGCCGCTTCCCTGCAGCTGCATGCGCGTCAACGGTTCGTTGATTGTTTCACCCATCCACCGCGCTTGCCGGCGCGAATCTATCGGGTCTGTCGGAGTTAGAGCTCCGAATCCTCGATAGAAGTGCGGAGCTGGGAGTAGTACCGTACGAGGACACTCCTCGTAGGCGTCCGGAGCACGCTGGCGAAGCCTCTCGGCCCCAACTCGACGACGCTCAAGTTCCGGGAAAGTTCCGGGTGGGTCTCCCGTGGAGCTAGACCACTGGAGACAAATTCGTACTTTCGCTTCTTGCAAAATGTGCCGCCGGCGTCGTGCGCCGTCTGCTAGGATCCGCGGGGATCTTTGTCCTCCGTACTTTGAGCACTGTTTCCCTCTTCGTAGCTATGCATAACCAATTCTCCCAATTTTCAACGGTGCACCAATCTCTGCATTCGCCTTGATGCTTGGGTAATATAGCAACAGGTCTATTGTTCACATGACGCGCGCGTTCGACACCGCGGGGCGCCTCCGTAGGTGGAGGAGGTTTCCGCGTCGTCCGGTTAAAATATGACACACTGATATTTAGTGACTCTCTCCGTGCCCGCTGTGTCGCCCGAACCACAATAGATGGAAAGACAGCAAAAAAGGTAGAAGCTTAAATAGGGTTGCCGGGCCCCTTGAATATAACGACTTGGAAACGGTCGCCATTGCTTTTAAAGTCTGCATCGCGCCGTATTTCTATGACGATTTCAATTTTATCATCTTCTCCGACATCAATATTCGATCATGAAGATCAAGTGAAGCTCAAAATTAGGCACTATAGGCTTGGAAGTTCGATCCTGAGCGGCTTTCCGGCTTTCCGGCTTCTCGTCTCCCGGGAGCACCAAACCTCCTCGCAACGACATAAAAAAGATGGACGTAATACCGATCAAATAGACGTTAGCGGAAGCATTCCAGATCGATTTTATTGGCACGGAACTCAGCTACGAAGCTCGAAAAGGGGATCGAGGCGTCCCCCTCCCACGCGTCGGCGGACACGAAGCAACCCATCGATCCCTCCCCCGGGGGCGAAAATGCTTGATAGAACACATTAGTGGGTTTTTAATGGACGCCCGAACCAGCGGACGAACAAGTGTTTTCCATTAGGAACACGACTGCCGAGCATAAAAACCTAATGCCCTTCGTTCCTTTCGGCGTTCGGACCGATCAAAAAGGCAGCTAGCTTTCCCTTCTTCCTGCGTGGCCCTGGTTCCCTAAAAGGGAGGGGAGAGGGGGGGGGGGGCAGGATGCGACTGAGGCGCCACCGGACGTAGCGACCAAAAGTGGAGTTAACGCGGATGAAAGGTCCGCGAAGACGCTCGTCTTTTTTTTTTTTTTCGTTTCAAAATCGCTCGTTTTTCCGGAGTGCCGAAACTTGGAAGTACTTAGCTCGAATAAAATATTTCTGAGCCGCGAGGAGACCGGTCCAAGTGCCAGCTCGCCGGTCTGAGCACTCGCGCGGTAGCGCCGTTCGAACAGAAAGGGAGCGAACGGACCTCGAAGAGACGAAATGGGAGGTTTAACTGAAGCCGCCGGCCTGCCACTTGATCTTCATTAAACTGTTATCGGGAAATTCGGAGTAACGGACGTTTGAGCACTTAGTGGAAAGCTCCGAGTAAGAATTGATCACAGTTGTGCGTAGCTTTGTTGCTCGTTCATGGTGATGTCATTTTTTTGTTTAGCTGCGACAGTGTTTGTATTTTCGCGCGTTTCGTGGTTTTAGAGAACGAGTCATGAAATTATAAAAGCAGTCAGGCGACCAAAACTTCGGTCTTTTTTGTGGAAAGGCAAATCTCCGTATGGAAATAGAATTATTACACTGTCACACGACGCAGCCTTTCAGGTAAGCGAAAGGTAAACAGGGTCTAACCAGTATAACATATTTTAGTTGATCACAAGTCAGTGCGTACTTTCTCGAAGACGCATTTTCTCGGCCGTACGTACCGCCGTCCTTTTGCCTACGCTCGCTGCGTCGATTGTTAGAAGAGGATTCCATTGTACTTTTTGCTTTCACATGTGGCTTCTGCTGTGCCACACTGTCGAAGTCACCTTGTCGAAGTGCGTAGTTTAGAACGACTACGTAGCGGCCCAAAAGAAGCTCGTCGAACCGCACTGACACCAGGATCATCGCATCTGAAATAATCATTTATAAATAGATCGTTGGACGTTTTCAACGTTTACTTTTTGACGAGAGTGGGCGAAAGAAGCTCGCATTTATTTACTTTAGATGTTATCCATGTTTGTAGACACCTATCTGGTACCGGCACATGTACATCAATCACGTAATGAAGTAAATAGCACTTCGCGAGAGCTTTTTGGTTCATTACGCACCTACAGGTGGTTGTTTGATCATTTTCTAATCGTATATACTCGCGAACCTACTTTCCCCGTGACCTATGTCTACTTACTTGTCAACGTTTTGATAACTAAAAGGATTACAATGCATCAGTGGTGGAATCATGATAAGTGACCGGCAAGTCTACGAGATATCGCGTGCCTATACACATTTCAACTTTCAAGTGCTTATCACCCAGGCGGAAAACGCCTAAGCTGTGGAGTCCGCGACGGCGTCTGGTATTTTGCCGAAGAGAGCTACTGCCCATGCTCGGAGCGCGGCACGTGGACTGCCCGGTCTTGAAAGATAGAAGCTCGCAGAAGCGAATGTACTGGAATGGTCTCGCGGTTGTGACGTCACGCTGCGGTGGTGGCGCTGCTGTCGACAACGCGCATGCGCAGACCTCGGGCGAATTTGGTTTCCGCGCACGTGCAGGAAAACGTCCAACGAGAAAACGCGAGATTTGTTTGTCAACGGCGTGTTTGTTGGTGACGTACATCGTGAACTATATACAGACGGTGTTCGCGCTCTGCCGGTGTATATTTTGGCAACACGCAGGAAACTGGGGCTTCCCCATAGACCATTTACGTGTGCACCAAAGATGGCTGCTTCGCTACGCGTGTTATGACTTGGCGTGTTTCTTTCTTGTCCCGTCGTATTGGTCGTACGAAATCCGTGTGCAGACATGTTAGAAGTACACGTATGTACGAAGAAAATGTAACTTGACGCATGTCCGCGGGTGTTTTTGTAATCATGTGTCCGCATCATCATGTCCGCATGTATCATGTGTGAGCAGTGTGATCCGCGGCTTTACAAACGCTGCCACAGCTTGACCTTATTCTTTCCGCTTTTTGTTTTGTTCGCAGGCGCATTCTGGCTAGTCGTGGCCGCATGGCGGCGCCTCGGAGGATCCCACGTGACACGCCTGCAAGTCCCGGATGTCGCGGAGGGGGCGGGACCCCTGTCCAAGCGGCGGATGGACCCTCTCTCTCTGCAGACGCGTGTGCATAGTCCCTGTACAGTGAAAGCCTGTCGTGTCAACAACCCTGTAAATACTGCGTCGTCGAAGACGCGCCCGGGCCTACCCGGCGAGAGAGAGAGAAAAACATTAAAATAATGTACAGTCCTTCACCTCGCTGTGTCTGTGGTTCAGTGTGCAATACGGAGCTGCCCCCGCGGCTCTGTGTCGACAATATTAACGTGTGCCGGTAGTTCTCCGTCGTCAAAGATTCCCGCCATCTATAGCATGGCGTCTTTTATTTTTCAATAACCGAAAGTTATTTTTTAAGCAACACAATAGTCGACTTGTAGATGTCATTTCGCTTTAATACCTGAAAACAAACCATTACTGCAATCCCTCTTAAAAATATTAATAAAGTGATACTATTTCAGTTTTAGTACACGCCGTAGAAAGACATGCAGTGAATACCGAACTAATAATGTCGATACATTTTCGGCAGTTACCAGAATTAATGGTATTGTTATGTTCTTCTAACGACAATTTTCGGATTTCTTTACATATATTATGTTCAAACTTATGCTTGACGTTTTTGATGTAGCAAAAACTGCGTTACAATGTTGCTTTAATCTTTTCTTATGAGCTATCGTCTCTTTATGTAGAGTATGGCTAAGCTATTGGAGCTGCTTTATATTTATTGCTCTATGTTTCCTATTTCATAACCGTCGTGAAATTTTAAGGATAATGAGCGTAAATAGCACTGGTCTTCACGTTCAATGCTGCCAATATGTGAGGCTAAAAATTTATCTTGATACGGCCTCGTATGAGCTTTCCCCCATTTTTTTCTTTTTTTTTTCTCGGCATTGTAGTCGACATTTTAATAGCGCCATCAAGCACGCAATTTCTTTTTTATGTTATGCGAGGTTGAAACATTTCAGGTTTTGGACAGGTAAACGTAGGAAATTATTCAGGTTCAAATGAAGGACTAAAGACGAATATTAATATCCTGGAGAGCGTCTTAACGTGCAACCGAAACCTAGATTATTACACAGCGACAACGTACTGTGGAAAAAGTTTCCATGACATCGCTAACAACACCGTGGCCACGATTATAATACGCCACCTTTGTTTGTTGATATACGTGCCAAACGAAATGGTGCATATACGTGCCAAACGAACGAAGGTCATGTGGGAAACCAAAAGAGACGGCAAGAACTACGCAGTAACACTGGACCATTAACTCCCTGCACATGAAGACGATCTAAATTAATTGAAGGCCACGTAATATAGTGAGATTGGGAATAAATAATTACTGCTTTATTCTTTCTGCTAATAAATATGCGCGAAGATCCTTGTTCTGCGCTCAAACCATCACCCGCAGCTCGAAATCTTTGAAAATAGGGAGATGCCAAAGAACAGGTAACCGACAAATAGCTGCCCGCCAATGGAAATAATGAAAATAACCATCTTTCATCACCCACATACATTATTAATTACGTTTCTAATGTTTTTTTAACTGCTCGTAAAGACGCACGAAGGGGTCATTTTCATATGGTGGCAGGACAGGCATATTAGCAATATATAAACACCACCGGAATGCTGGCGAACCTTGAACACTTTCTGCATTCCTTACAATCGTCTCTTTGCTTACAATCGTCTCTTGTTTTTACATAACTGCTATGGAACAGAGGTTTGGGCCCGAAATGTACCGAAGTTAAACATTGATCACAGATGAAGGAAAATAGGCTAACTAAAGCAATTACACATTTACAATGTTAATCAAGGTACATACGTTTCGGTACGACCCAAATAACCAAAGTGCTCCATGTTATTTTCCGGCGAAGAGACAAAAAGCACGGGCGTTTTCCCATATAGGAATGCAGAGAAGCACCGCAAAAGTAGACTGGTCGCTGTCTGCTTCAATTTGCGTCACGGAAGCCGCATAGACACTAGCGCCAGTTGAACCTCTGGCGTACATTATAATAACTCTACGCTGGCAACCTATACACTTTGTTTCACCTCATTTAGAGCGCAGTTGAAGCTACGAGCCGAGGGGAACAATCAAACATCGCCGAAAGTGTAACGTTATGCTGTTAAGCGGTTAAACCAATCACGTGCAGTGAAGACCCAATGACTTATGCTTTTAGTACGCGTGTTCGTAGTTGCATGTGTTCGTGCCTTGTACTGCGCTCGGACAACTATGAGAAAATGAAGTATTATGAACTGCAGCGAAATCGGCGGCACCTAGCGGCTAGAACACAAATCTGTGGTGGCATGTTCGCTTTCCAACCCTCTCGAGCGAATCAGAAATCGACAGCGCCCGGCAGTCAAAACGCTAAGCCGTGAAAGTATACAGCCATAAAAACACGCGATGAAAATTGCCAAATAGGATGAGCAAAACACAAAGCGCGGCAACTTCCGCCCGAAGCCTTTGCTGCTGAGTCACGATGCACAGCACACACGAAGGCACGCACAGGGAAGATATCAGCTCGTTCTTGACTTCTGCCAGCGGGCTCATCAGCGGAGAGGACCAATTACAAGCGCCGCTGACAGCCTGCCACCGCTCCGGAGTGTTTCCTGAATCAGCAACAACATTTAGGGGACGGCGCCGCGTGTTTCAGCGGGAGGCAGATTACTTCCATTCGCTTCGGACGCGAGATGGCCATCGTGCCGATGAAATTAGTTATTTGAAGCTTGACGGACGTGCGGCTCAACGAAAAGCGGCGCCCACGTGCGCGCCCTCCCACGGAGAAGTCTTCGACGACCTCGAGCGCTCCTTCCGCGTTCGAGTGCAGCCATCCCAGGTACCTGACCTAACGGTGTCGGAAATTGGTATACCTTCTAGACGTCTACGAAAGCTCGAAGATAGATCTGTGGTGATGGGAACAATTCATCAATCCCATATCGCGCATTCAGCGAGCTTCTATGACGTATTAGGGCGGCCAATAAGTCCTTCCTTTATCCATGGGTTAACGACATCTTAAATGGCAACTCCAGAAGGAACTGTGCGTGACCTGGTTTCTTAGTAGTACACTCATTAACGAAGAAGCAAACCCGCTACTCAACTCTGGTTGACACATCCTCTTTCTTTTTACAAATGAATTCGGTACGCAATTGTTCGCACATTATTAGCCACATCATCGCAAGTCTGAAGTTCGCCGAATAAATCAGCGGCAAACTTGCATGCAATTGGCGTCTAAAAGCTAAAAATTAAGTGCATATATTTTTTTTTATCCTGTCTCCGATTGGGAGCTGCGGTGGAAGTGGTTCCCCATCACGTCTCCATTGCTCAAATAAAGATATCACAGAACAAGCGAGACGTAACGTAGCACTTCTAAAAGATACATCGAACCGTTTAAAATGTATTCACACACCGCGCATCTTGAGGGTACGTGAAGCGAAAGCTCGCGCGGCAGACTGATGTCATGAGTTCGTATCCCACTTTAATGAGATTCGAAATGAACTGGCATCGCGCCGGGATATGGCTTTGTACAGTGACGACTGCGTGACACGCGTTAAACACTCTAGATTAAGTGTGACAGCCTCTACACACAAGTTGCTGCCTTTCAATGCAGATTATCTTCCTACTTTCTTAACAGATACAATTTTATCATTAAATGAACTACAATTCATATTAATAAAGACATTGATGCCGAAAAGACTAAACCACTCTATACTTGCTCATTCTCTCTTGTGCTTTTAAATGCCGACTACCTCGAATACAGCGTTTTCTAGCATGTTACCCAAATGTTAAGCACTCGCCTTGATAACCTAAGTTATTTTTCTGTGAATATAAAGAAGAGCTTAGAATGCCTAAATAAAAAAATATATCTTTTTCTTTCTTTCTCCTTCTCAATCTTTCCCTCGTCTGTTCTGCATGCGGAATGCTCCCCAATCTTGAACCGAAAGAAGAGGAGCATTAAAGCCTTGAAAATGACTGCCACCAAGAGACACGGCAAAATCTTTCCGCACAAAACGTACCCCAGACAAACCCCCGCTGGTAGGTGGGGGAGCCAGAAAACCGGCGGAGCCCGACCGACACCAGCTGCGCTCAGGGGGTCCCTCCTCCCCTATAGGTAAGTGCGAGCTATGGAGCCTTATCTCGGATCGCCATCAAAAAATAAGTCTGCCGCAGCGCCCGCGCCTTGCACGATCGCCATCTCGCCTTTCTCGCGGTAATAGCCGCCGCGATTACCCCTAATGGGACGATTAGGACCAGTGCCGCTTCTTGTGTGTGTGTCAATGTATGTGCGTTTTTATCGTTTTTGTGCGCGGCGCGATGTCTGGTTAGAAAGTCTAATCAATTAGGAGTAGTAGTGACCCTCGCGAGCCAATTACGGTGATGGGATTCTGCAATTTAGTCAATTACTCCGCTGCCCAACACGCCTGAAAAGCGACGTGGAAAAAGGTTTGCGCTTATTTTCTCGGTACGGAGACGATTTGGGAAGCAAGCAATCTGTTAAGCCGGCCGTTGCCCATGCTGCGTTGTGTAGTGGTAACGCACTCCACTACGCTGGTCAGGACATGAAACTATATGAATAAAGATTACCATTCTATTTTGGCGAAATAAACTATAGACTGCAATATTCTTTTTCTTTATGGTCAGTGTAAAAAAAGATACCATTATCTAAGTTCGTCAAAAACATAAACGAATCAACCTTTAAAAACAAAACATTCAATTGTAAAAGAAGCTAAATGAAAAAAAAAAGCTAGCAATATTTTTGTATTTAAGACAGGTGAAGCAGCTAGCTTTATGACTAGCTACCACTTATTAAATAGCATTAAAACATTTAGCTAAAGATGACTTTTTGCCTTTTGTGACATATACAAGATGCGTTCGTACTAAGTATCGCAGTAGCATTATTTCTCTGAGAAATGAGTAGCGGAGTTTCTCCTGCAGTTCTTATGTTGGCACAAACAATAAAATCGTATTCAAGACTCTTGAGAAAAACTATACCTACATTAGCTGTGGTGTCAACCGTCATTGTCGACTGCAAATAGATTAATTTAAATTTCACAACTGTCGCTTAATTTGGGTTCTTTTTTTAAGCTATACGCGCGATACACTTCAAAACTATAATGTTTTTTCACGTCTGGAAGTAATGAGACCAGCTAATGGCGGCTGCGCAGGATCTATGTATCATCTCACAATTTCGGAACGGGTGTGCTACCGTACGATCCAAACCTGTATGGAGCGGCTAGAGCCCAAACCTTTTTCATCTGTCTCTTGTCCGCGCGGTACGACTGCGTATACTGCAGGCACTCCAGTGGATACACCGCGCTTACTGATTAATACGGGAGTTGGAGGTAGCAGTTTTGTCTGAAACGTGCCACCTCAAGAATAAATGTAATTTAAAAAAAAAATGCTTTCTTTCCTTTTTTGAAGTGTATGGTAGACGATTTCGCAGCGCTTACTGACCTCCCGCCACCTTATTGAGATGTCGAACATCGACTGAAACTGCCGACAACAAACGCCCCACAAATCCTGCGAGACGAAAAACCGCGTGTTGTCGATAGAAAGGCGGGAACTGTTACTACCGTAAGCACAAAGCGAAACGATAAAAAATAGAACTGACCGAAACGCCAGTTAGAGCTTCGTACGTGGATGCGCAGCTGTCTCAAATTATCCATGAACTAGAGTCGTGACCAAGCCACGAGGCACGTAGCAACAAAATCGGGATAGATTTTCTTGCCGTTCTTCTGACAGAAACCTAAAGCCCGTTGTCCTGGCGAGGTCACGGGGTAGGTACAGCTGCAACGATATATGTTCATGTAGACCGCTTGCCTGCAGCTTTTGCTTTTTAGGGAAGTGTGCTTGTGAGCTAAAACGAGCCGTGTTTGGTTTTTATTTCTCGACGTTAACTCCGAACCGCAAATATATGATTCTATCCGAGAATGAACAGTCTGCATACGATGCTAAAGTTACAGAACTAGCCGTTAGTTATCTCCAGACGATAAGAGGTAGCTTTCAATGATTATAGGTGACCACAAAATTGTCCAGTGTTAACAAGAGTCTCAATTTGCCTTCTTTTTTTCCCCACAGTTCTGCTGCACGCAAAATATTAAAATTTGCGTTCAGTTAGAACATAGTGCTGGATAGAATTGGACCGTGCTCGATCGATGGCTACGTTGGCGCTTTATGTAACTTTGCTCATAGAAGCTAGGGTCCTAAGTTTGTGTCACACATACTAACGTTCATCTAAGAGAGATAAAAAAAAGAGAAAAATGGACGATCCCGTGTTGGGGTAAAGCCTACCATGCTTCGTTCAAAGCTCGAGTCTCCAACAGACCGACATTTTCTTCCTTCATGTTCAAATCCATGCGGAGACGCCGTTGCGACGACCGACCTACACCGTGCGACCGACGCAGCGGAAGCCTTAATTTATCGCCGCTTCTTGAAAGGAACATCGACTATCCGAGGGGTCGTGCAGTGGCCGAATCCAAGTGGCAGCTTCGCCTCCTTCACTCCCGTCGCCGTTTTCTTCTTTAAATACTTTTGTTGCCCGCCGTGTTAGAGCCAACTCAGCTAAAACCAGTCTATCCATTCATTTGTCACTACGCATCATGCCGAGTAATCCTCAGAACGCGGCACGGCACGTCATCCGCGCCAAAGGCGGCCCGGCGCTGCGTGAGAGCGTTCGCCTCGAAAGCAGCACGAGATCGCTGGCTCCGCATTAGCATTCGATTCGTTACATTTGACACGGGTGAGAGCAATAACGCTTGACACCGGCCGCTCGCCCGACTCGAGATACGATGGCTGCCGTGGACACGAAAAGAGACGTCGGCTCGAAAAGAAGCGAGACGGCTGCAGAGGCCCTCGTTGAGTTGGCTGGCTTTTAAGCTGCCACTTTGGCTATCGTCGTCCTGACAAGGCTGTGCGAGTCGCTGCTGGGGCTCAATCAATATATCTCGAAATATATATAAAAAAACCGTTCGTCGCGAAGAGAGTTGTTTATGCTGGAAGAGTTCTGCAGTCTTTTGAAGACGCCGAAAGTCTAGCAGCAACCGCACGGCTGGGAGTCTGGCAACTGTGAAATGGTAGGCTCCCCCGCCATCTTCTGTCTTGTCCCCGTAACAAACTGTGGCCGTTTCTAGATGAGGAAACACGGCTTTTTGTGTCGCAAAGCCGACGTTGTAACAGACCACCAGACTTGCACATTGGACATTTAAAAAAAAATGCAAAGGCATAAACGGTTGTGAACTCTTGTCAAGAGTGTAAAGGTAGATCCGTACATCTGTGTCACTTGCGTTCGCAGCAAGGACCGGACGCCGGGTGACTGTGACTCATGATTTCTTCACGAACCCACTTCGTGCAGTACTCATCAGGTTGGGCGCGGCGAACGCCTCTTCCAATGATTGTGCCGTTGTTGTCGTTTCAGTCGCGCCGAAGGCTACCAGCGCAACTGTCTGAACCGGGCAAAGCTAAAGTGCAAGTTCGTCTGCTTCTTTTGCAGGGTTTGTGGTGACGTTCAGAACGCCGAGCTCTGATTGGCTTGATTGGTAGGAGAGTGGGTAGATTTCAAGGCAGCTTGCGTTGAGGTCTACCCACTATCCTTCAATGAGAGCCAATCCAGAGCTCGGCGTTTTTCTGACGTCACCGCGACTCCTGCGCAAGAAGCAGACGAACTTGCGCTCTGCAGAGCTTCGAATAGCAGCCTGGCATACAATACGAAGTTATCAGACTGCAAATTCCAGTGGACAGCTAAATATAGCGGCGTCAGTTGCTTGGTTAGTTTTCAATTAATGTTCTCAGGTCACACTGCTTGGATCATACAGGTATACTCACTAATTTGTGAATTCCACTCGTAGATCTGGAGCGCTTTCCAAAATCCGCGAGGAGGCGAAATTCCGCTCCGTGGGACCCGCTCCAAATCGACGAGGGAAGATAAACTCGCATGTTTTGGAGCGGCCTTCCCACACCCCTCCCCACCGCTTCCCCTTCCGCCGTTCAAAATGGCCGCTGCTCGAACTTGACAAGCAGCCCCCAACGCCTCAGCCGACTGGTCTTTCCGGCGCAGAAATAACACGCGACACAGGCCGGGCGAAATTAAACGTGCCACGGCGCCCATGTCGCAAATAACGAAGACGTCCGCGTTCGGTACCGTCACATACGCTTTCGGCCTCCTCGAAGCGGCGGGGCACGGACAGCGATTGCCAGCGGTGGAGTTCAGATTTCTGGTACGACTTTAATAAACACAGAAATAACAAACTATCACTTGCACGGTCGTTGACTAATCTCTTCCTGTTTTCTTGCACGGGAAAACGCCGGCGAATGCAGTGTAGAAAGATAAACAATCATTGGCTGCAGAATGAACGGGCCTAACCTTGCGTCTGCCTCCGGCTTCTCTATCGTTCTTTCTCGTTCTTCCTCTCGTGCCACAGATGTCAGCGCTTACGATTTACCACGCTCCACAGTCCCGGCTTTGTGCCCCTGATCTACGCGAGGTAGAAGCGTTCGAGCCGACACAATCCCGCGTAAACAACCGACGCACCCTAACAGATCCAGCTCGACGACCCGACCGTGGCCCCACCGGCCCGCCAACCTCGCCGCGCCGCGCATGCCGCCTGCCTAGGAAATGACGTAGAGCGCTCTACTTCCGGAGAGATCTGCTTGCGAAATCCCGCAGAGCAAGTTCGGCGGGGTTTGGGGCGCTCCGTGGAGCGGGCGCTGCCCTAGAGATCTGCGAGCGGAAGATGACCAGCTCGAGCCAGATCTGCGAGAGCGGAATATGCGCGCTCCAAATGGAGCGCTTTGGGGCCGCTCGAGATCTGCAAGCGGAAATTCACCATAATAAAAAACAAAAATAGAGGCCGGCTTCCGCTCTTTAGTTTTAGAGCTGTCAATGACTGCGGAGTCGATTCGAACGCAAAGCTGCAGTTAACTAACAATAATAATCTTTATTTCCCATTTTCAATGGCGGAGACCGAGAAAAAAAGGCGCACAAAGCGGCTTGACAAGCTCTTGGCTCCCAATGGCATTCTGCAGCAGCGAATACGCAATATACCTGAGTTGTTCGTTTTCGGGTAAAACCCGATTTTACCCGATTTTTACACCCCGAACATGTTTCAGGAGAATCGGGTTAAACCCGATTTCTCCCCGAATTCCAAAACCACATAACCAAATATTTATTTTTGCGCCGCACGGAGTTTGCGGTGCACACACGCTAGCTACCCTACCTCGGGACAACAGTGACCTATAGTTCATTTCGCAAGCTGCGTGCAGCACTGTGGACTCTACACGACTCTCAACCAACCGCCCGACGAGCGCGCCTAACTCACCGTGACATTCTACGTAGGCCGGCTGAGGAAAAGCGACAATAGGCGTTGGAACCTCGGAGGGACATTTCCGTCCCTCCGCTGTGCAGGTGGAACCGCCTCGGCACGCCACGTAGCCTCGGCCCTGCTGCACGCAGCTTGTGAAATGCACTATAAATCCCCCTTGGACCGCTGTTAGGTGTCGACGCCCAGCCTGGTCTCTCGGGTAGCATGGCCATCTCGCTGGCGTCCAACCTTTCTCACGAACAGCGTCCGAGCCAGTCAGTCGCGTAAACAGATCGGGAAAACTTAACAGGTGTATTTCATAGCGAAATATCTGATCGAAGACGACCGTCCCTCGAACGGTCGGGGTTTTCGTTGACACCTGAGGGAGAGGAGAATTCCGTGGGCGGTGCTTCCCTTGAAGCGACCGACGGCAATCGGAGCTGGAAAACCCTGATGTTCCCCCGATTACCAGCGTGAAACAGACCCTAATTTTAACGCGTTAGCGTTAAAAAGCTCGTGATACGCTCCAATGAAAACAAACAAAAAAACGAATGTATTATTGAGTACATTTGTAAATTTAACCCGAAAAAACCCGAATTTCGGAATGTTTCTACAAAAAACCCGATTTCTCCCCGATTATCAGCTTGAAAAATAGCACCCGATTTTTACCCCCGAATTTAAAAAATATAAAACCCGAAAACGAACAACCCTAAATATACCCAACTGAAAAAACATTATTAGGCCAAAAAAAGAAAAATTATACGTCAAATCACGTAATTCGTTCATCATTATTTAAGATAACTACATTCGAGTGAAGAGTATTAATCAGTTTGGGTAATCTACACGATAACATTTCTTCTCCAAGATTTAGGCACCAACTGACTACATTCCACCATAGGGGGTTACAATATTTATACTCGGAAACAGGTTGGTTGAAACCAGCCAATCGTGTCATGTAGGTATTCTTATTTATCAGTTTATTTTGTATCTTATTGGAAGTTCGTAATTATACATGTTATGGATGCTTAATATTTTATAGATTGTGAACAGGTTTTTAGTCTGCGAGTAAAAAAGGCACATTAGCAATATTACGTAATATTCGTTTTTTGAAGTATGTGTATTATCTTATGATTTGTTGCCACGGTAGTACCCCAAACCAAATGACTGTAATTTAAATGAGAAAGAAATATAAATTTATATATTAATACTTTTGTAGTGACTTTGGAAGTATACAACTGTTCCTATATACGAGACTTACAATGCCCGCTGATAACTTTTTTTTAAATGCTCAGTGCGATCATCCCAAGACATAGCTCGTAAAAACACAACTCCTAGAGTTTGGAGAGAATCATCCAATTCAATATTGACTGAATTTATACATAAACTACCTAAAAAAGGCAGATCTTTTTTTCGTCCTGAATATCGTTGCTTTAGTTTTACTGGTATTTATTTCTTAAGCGTTACTATCAGCTCATTCGTGTAATTTATGTAATACTGAGTTAGACACAAATATAAGCTGATGTGCTTCGTTAACTACAAAAAGAAGGTCGTATCGTCTGCATATAAAGCGAATTTTGTGGTCTTGTCACTGCACGCTCAGTGCTGGTGCGTCGTACGCGAGACACGGAGTTTTTCCGCAGAGATGACGACAGAATTGTCTGCAGACACGCCTGAAGCATCTCCGGAGCACGTTTTGCTTCATACATGCTTCATAAAGCTGCAGAAAGATTTTTTTTGTATGACCGATGTTACAGCAGCGTCGTACAAACAAAGAAACCCGCCACAGACGCTGTCTGCAGAAAGGTCCTTTGTGCGACGTATGAAAAGTGTAACCGCCGCTGAGGGGAGTATAGCCGTCGGGTTCTCGGCAGGGTCGGCCATATTTTTTTTTCTCAAATACCAAACTAAGTATGTTTGGACTTGTGGGTGGTTCGGAGAGTTAAAACCGTTTTGAAAGAATAACGAGACAGCAGTGTAAATTGACTAAAGTAACATTGTCTATTCAAGTAATCTAATTCTTGCCACTACGTACGATACTGTATATAAAATAGAGCGGTACTAAAGAAAAAGAGTAAAGTAATTTGATTGCATATGCCAATAGAGATTGCGTAGCTAAGGCTGAAGCCCCATGAGGGTCATAAGACAAATCACGATAAAAACAGGTGTTTGAATCGTAATTACCACAGCTTGGTTGCTTCCTCTTAAAAATATATAGAATAGGAAATGGTCGTTGTCGTGATATAAAAGAAATGTACGTGTATATTAGAAATTCTTCTGGCTGGGAACATGTGTAAAGTGATGTTTTTGGCCGTACGTGGTTTGGTAGTCCAAATGGGCAGAGTTTAATGTTGAACCGAGTTGAATCAAATTTTTAAGAGGTGTAGATAAAGTGTGCTTTATTTTCATTATAGTGGCCCTTTTTTATTTTCATCTTATACTGAGAGCCATTACTCCTGCAATATTGTCACGAACGGAGGTGACACGAAGACGAGCAGTGAAATCAAAAATAACGGTTTAATAGGCGAACTTGTGCCAACCAAAAATAAGTAAAGAACGAAAGAGCGTCGAGGCAGCAGAAAAGCAGGCGGCGATTTGGCGGCGAAACAGAGCGCGAGCGAGACTGACTCGACAAGGTCGCGGGCAGCTGCTTATCTAGAGTGCGTCGTTATCTCGAAAGTTCGGCAAAGAAAGTTCGAGCGTCGCGCGCTCGAGGCGAGGATGAACTGGCACTTTCGAGAACAACAAAGCAAAGGGAAAGTTACAATTAGTGCGAGAATGAATGGGCATCTTCTAGAAGACCGTAACCGAGCGTTGCTTTCTCGGCTCTGTGGGCGGCAATATATGCTTGATGGGAGTAACTACACGATCAATTTCCATGACAACTGCTCGTTTTTTTACGTCTGAAACTTGGTAACAGTTATTAAAGGGTATAACCTCCATATGGGTGCCAAATGTCATTAAGATCGATGCTCAATGTTTGTTTTAAGGATCGTGGGAATATGAATAAAAATGGCAAAAATAGGCAAACATTGTTTTGTAGTACAAATGCACCGCCGTTAGCTTTCAACACAAGGCAACCGAACTTCTGGCAGAGAAACTTAAATATATGCTCGTTTGCATATCATAACCCTTTTTTTCAAATTTTGCGTTTAGTGTTTCTGAAAAAAAAGTTTGAACTGCAGAGAAATATTCACCTTCTTTAGACACACAAAGGTAATTTTAATATATATGCTTTACTGCTTGAAAGGTAATGTTAGTGTAAACAAGATAGATAATTTTCAAGTATACAAATTAGCAGTTTTTGATTTCAGTAAACGTTGCTCAGTTTCGTCTAAAGTTAGCAAAAAGCATAATGGCAAGTTCTTTCGAAGTTTTTATGACCGATTGTGCCATCTGTTGAGTTGTGGCCAAAATTGAAGAACTGGTTGTTCAAAAAATTCCTAGGGCGTCGCTAATTTTGTTTTTGACCATAGCCTCCTCTATACTCATAAAGCCTGGCAGTTCGACGACGGAGTCATTATAGAGTGCCCGGCCGCAGATTTGGAGCGCGAGGATCTGGTAGCACAGAGCATTTCTCGGGGAGTCAGGTAATCAGCATACAGCTTTTGCAGCGGCGAGGACCCGAAACATGGTTTTCAAACCATGGCCTCCGAGATCCCGAAGCGCGCGAACGCTTCGCGCGCGCGCTTCGGGATATCGGAAGTTCTGTTCAAACCCGACGAGCAAAGAAGCCGTGGCCCGAGGAACGCGAGGAGCACGAGCAGACAATCCATCGCTCGGGACAAGTGTGTTTCGGCGTCCCGCCGCAGCGAGGCGCTTGTTACATGAGTCTTGTAAAGACTCTTGTCTGCCGCTCTACCTTTTCACTTTCGGCGGCCGCGTCACGTAACGATCTGCCAGGCTTTGTCAGTATAGAGGAGGCTATGGTTGACGGATTTGAACGTCGATACTTGAACCCCGATCGTATTTATCGAGCAGGCGATCAGTAGCAGATGCGCGCAGCCCTTACTGATCTTCACTTTCTCTTCCTCTCATTTGGTACGCTTCACTTCATTCCTGTGGTTGCGGGACAGGTTGAGTTCAAGCTTCATTTCCGGTTACATATGCACAAAATACTTTCTATGAAGGCGAAAGCCTTACTTGTCCTCTTACGCGAAAACGTGGCGTTGTGCCCGAAAGAGCGTCACACCGGCCAATACGTCATCAAGCACGCGCCTCAGATGTAAAACATAAAGAAAAGCACAGCAACGCACATGCTTCGTCACGGAAGCCGGGGGGGGGGGGCGCTCAAGGTCAAAGCGGACGCGCCTTAGAAATAAAATAAAACACAAAGAAATTCCCTATTGAAAAAAACCAGCAAGAAAATCAATCTGTGTCAAGCTGGTTTTTAAGCTGGTTCAAGCTGGTTTGAGCTGGTCTAGGTAGTAATCAAGCTGGTTCGAGCTGGTCAAGCTGGTTCGAGCTGGCACTGCAGTTGGGTAAGCTGGCACTTGAGCTGGTTCAAGCTGGTACTGAAGCTGGTTCAAGCTTGTCAAGCTGGTTCGCTGGTCAAGCTGGTTCGAGCTGGCACTACAGCTGGGCAAGCTGGTACTTGAGCTGGTTCAAGCTTGTCAAGCTGGTTCGAGCTGGTTCTGAATCTGGCCCAAGCTGGTTCGAACTGGTCAAGCTGGTCTTGCTGGGAGCGCCACGCCAAGGTCAGCTACTAGAGCTTGTCGAACTGGCATTGCTAGGAGCGCGCGCGCCAAGGTCGACTGAGGGCGGGGACGATGCCACGTCCTGTTCTTTGTCCTTTCGTTTTTGGTAGACGACCGGGCGCTTCAGGCGCGCTGCGAGCTTCCTTTGTGTGGGAAAAAGAGAGATTGAGAGAGTGGTAGGAACGGAGAACTTGAGACATGTTTGGCTATCTTGGGCAGATTTTCGAAGGGACGGCTGTGTGCGCGTTGTTTGGAGACTACTTGAACGGCGGTGCAAGCGAAGCGCGATTTGAGGAGACAGCGAGCGGCAGTCCGTTCAGCGCGGGAAGAAGTCGGACGCCCCGACTGAGGCGTCGTTTCGTGTCTTCGAACATGGGTGCGCTCGTTAATGACGGTGGTGCCGAGGAGTATCGCCAATGCCATCCAAGCCACATGGATTTCCTCGCCTCTGCCGACTACGCAAGAGGCCGCTTCGCCCCCATCACTGGCGGGACCCAGGTTCGCTTCTCTCATCCATGTAGTATTTTTTATTGTTAATGCCTGTTTTTGCGTGTGTCTAGTATTTTTTGTGATGAGAGATAAGCAATCTAGTTTTAATAACATTGTTTGTTTTGCACCGAGAACTACTGTCTGTGCGTCGGTTAGTACTCCGTCAGCGCCGACGATGTGTAGCATCTGAGCTCACATGAGCAGGCAGCGAGTACGAAAATAATAAATTGGATGCCGAGCTGGCTTTTCTAGAGAGTTTGGCTTGTTTATTATGTGTTAATTTAAACTGGTCAAACTGGTGGGGAAGTTCACCAGCTTAACCAGCATGACCAGTTCAACCAGCATGCCAAACTGGGCATGCTGGGGCAATAACCCAGCTTGAAGCTGGGACCAGATCAACCAGCATGACCAGCATGCCAAACTGGGCATGCTGGAGCAATAACCGAGCTTGAAGCTGGGACCAGATCAACCAGCATGACCAGCATGCTAAACTGGGCATGCTGGAGCAATAGCCGAGCTTGAAGCTGGAACCAGCTTAAGCTGGTTTTTTCAATAGGAGTAAAAGCCGAGCAACGCATAGGCTTCGTCACAGAAGCCGTCGTGAAGCCGGCGGGGTTTGCCACGCCTGCGCTGTGGGGGAGCGTGATGTCATCGCCGGAGCGCCGTGGGAAAAAAGGAAGGTGGGGCGCGGTGCTTGTAGGAATGCGAAAGCGTTCGTACACGCAGCGCATTCCTAGACGTAAGCATTCTCAGGTGTCTCTGCCGAATATTTTATTTATATTTTATGATAGATCACGATCATATCTCGGCATCGATAAGAACAAATGAAGCCAATGTATACAACAGATTTTAATGTGTACATATAATATCAAAATTATATTAAATAAAATTAGCTTCATTTAAGCTTTCTGGTGATATCAAGGTCATTAAACGTTCTTAAATGGGCCTGACGTAAGAATTTGACAAGCTTTGCCGAAAATCATCAACGGGCATTTTGTTTTATAATTATAAAATAGAAGATTTTTGTTTTGTTTAATTTATTATAAAATATATTTTGAAAGTGTCAAAGAAGAGTCCTAGCGCAATTGCTTGAGAAGTGACAAAATAGCGAGCGGTCAAACTTGCAATCTCCGACAGATGGGAGAATCGACAGTTCTGGCCTCAGCTGCCTCAATGGTAAATAGCATGAAAAAAAAAATTCGTTAAGCTTGTTGTTTGCATGTTTTTCATTTTAAGAATGAACCCGAAAATTATTGAATTTTGTAAAGATCAAAATATCGACCCCAAAGCTGTGACTGAATGGCATGAAAACACCCAGATACTTTTCGCACTTTGATAGCGATACTGTATGCATGCTCAAAGGCGCGGCGAAGTATCGAGTGTACAGTAGTGATCGGAACAAACTCAACCTAACTTATACCCGTGCCACACGGGCAACTCGAATGCCATTTACAACGAATGACATTTGAGCGGACGGCCAATCAGCGCGCGACACTCCGGGCGTGGCGCATTCCACGCGCGACAGATGACGAGCTCATTCGTTGATCACACAAATGTCATTCGTTGTAAATGGCATTCGAGTTGCCCGTGTGGCACGGGCATTAAGGCCGGTTCAGACACTTGCGTTTGAGTGCGTTTGACTGCGTTGCGGCGAGAAGCGAAAGCGAGTCACCGGCACATCTGTGCTTCGTATGAAGCGTGGAATCCAATTCAAGGAATCTTCTTGGCACGCGATATAAGAAGCAGGGATGTCCTGGTGTCTCGCTGCCGCAACGCAGTCAAACGCAGTCAAACGCAACTGTGTGAACCGGGCTTTAGTCGGCACCTCAAGAAATACCGTTCTCTGTATGCACAGCTTTTATCTAGGCACTTTAACAAATATGCAGCGCGTTGCTTGGAACCGGTATTTTAAAACAAAACCCAAGACTGATAAAGAAAACAAAAAACAAAGGACCACACAACAAAATTTTTTTTTCTCCTGTCTCGGAGTCTTGTTTTAAAATATGTTCAATCATCACCAGCTAGATCGAACCCTAGCGTTTTGTTCCTTGAAGCAGCATTCTGTAACTTCCAGTCACTTTTAAATTTTTATCGCATTGATCAGACAAATCAATCGCCAAGCGTCGCTACCTTTTTAGCAAACGTCCTCGTCAACCTGTGTCTTGAAAGAAAGGATCTGCTGAACATTTTGTGCCGAGAAATTATTTTGAATTCACAAAAAATTAACAATTGTCAAGCCGCAAGATCTTTTTCTCACTTCGTGATGTCGTGCACAAAAGCACGTAAAAATTACTCCACCGCGAATCAGAAGCCCATATGAGAGAATAAAAGCCACCCAGCTTGGCACTCACACAGTGCTGTGTGAATGTTTTTTTGCGTTTTTTTTTGGAAGCTTGAGCGGCAGTTTTTCGATTGCGCTTTGACGTCAACCATCGTGTACCCACTCGCCCTTCTTTTGTTTGGCAACAAACTCAATGGCGCCACCTATTGGATATCCCCGGCAAACTTCTGGTTCAAGGATATTTCCTAATTTTTTACTCATCATTGTTTTATCAGAAGAGTGAATGAAGTCTGACACTGGTATAAGTGGTCATCTACAGAAGGTAGCGTGAATATATGATTTCGCAAACACTGCGAAACCCGCCCTCTACTTCAGAACCGGAAGTGGTATCTGGACACTGGCGCCACCACGTTTCAATTCTCATGCGAGAAAGAGTGAATACACAACTGTGAATTAACTGAATAATCCGGAAACGCTCAGAGCATTCTTCATAATACGTACGCGACTCTCTTCTTTTTTTTTTTCAACCTCACACTCACATTTACACGCTCACGCACAGACATACACATACACAAATGGGCGCCTAAACAGACACACACAAAAAAGAGTGTCGCCGTAGTTGAGTCGAATCCAAAGTTCCATCCGGGCAGTTACGGGCACAGAGACGGCAAGAGCATCCCAACGACCGGGACACGACGACACACACACGGCGATAAGCGTGCGTGCGACTCGCGAGCTGGGCGACAGGAGGTCTTCCCGACGCCGGTCTCCCCCGGACCCGGAGCGACGTGCCGCAGATGCGAAGTCGCGCAGAGGCGGCGGCGGCGATAGCAATCTGCGAGAAATTGGCGTCGATCGTCGTCCACTTTGGGGCCGGGAAAAAAAAAAAGAGAAATGGGGGAAGGGGGAGGTCAATTCAGGAAGCCCGGCGGGCCGCCGTCCGTCCCGCTATAAAACAGGCCAAACTGCTTCCAGGGTCCTCCGCCATAAACTCAACTCCTTGGCTCGTCGGCTTTATCACGCTCGCGACCTGCAGCCGC